>LT728047.1:8982-19301 GCA_900157175.1 Oithona nana
CACATTGTTTGAAAATTACTCAAAAATGTAACTTTCGGCATTTCTGAATTTTGGCATTTTTGTCTTATTAAATTTGACCTGTCTGGTAACACTGTTTGACCGCAAGCTTCACATTTTTAAAAACTCGCCAAATTGAGCATTTTTAATGAACTTTTGTCCACTTAAAATGTAAACGTAGTTTGCTTCGCTCACAATGTGGAATGAGACTTTTTCTGTGCTTTTCAAACATCGTGGGGTGGTGGTGATGATACGGTGGCATATGCTCAGGGGGGTAACAATCGATAAGCACGGCTTTACCTTTAAAATAGAGGGCCATGTGGCTTGTTTATGTCATGAAGGAAGACAGATGCTTCCAACATGATCTTTGCAGAGTGCACCTGCCCATAGGCAGCATTTCCGCCTTCATGAACGACACTACATATCTCGCACTCACTCCCATTGGCAATGCAAAATTAATTTCATTTTAGTCAAATTATTATTTTCTTTTTTCTATTTGGGATTTGAACCTATTCTTTCATTATGGAAAGGTTAAAATTCCTTTGTATACTTTTTAGCAGTCCAAGCAAAGCGAGAGGTTGGGCAAAATGAAAAAATAAATTTGCGATAAGTGACATAATTAATTGGTAACGTTGGTAACGCTTGAAAATCAATTATTTTTAATTGGCAGCTTGCAAATGTGTTTTACAATTGTGATTAATCCGTAGTCTGATATGGAATCATCCCTTCGATGGTTTTATGACCAGAAGGATCTCCACCAGTGCTTGTGGCGAAAATGACGAAGTAGACCAGGAAAAGGGGCACGAAAACTAAGCGGAAGACCACGTCCAGCCAGGAACACTTTTTCAAGCATCTTCCTCCTCCGCGACCATTCTGTAATCGCATTGGAAAGAGAGTCAAATCATGCATGCTTAAATTGGCATTAAAATTACAGGGTGTCCCAACAAGTTTTGGATAGGAATTTACTTAGTAGCCCATAAAATCTTTCAAAATCACAAAAGACGAAAAACTCGTGAAAGTGTTTGTTTACATTCCATTTAACGAGATTCTTTTTTTCAAAATTCTAATGTCTCGAATTTGAGATTTTCTCTAAGATTTCTAACCGAAACATGTTGGGACACCATGTAGTAACTAAATAATTTACCTCTTGACGAGCCTTGGCGGATCGGCCAACAATCAGTACCAAAAAGAAGACTAAGGTGTTGAGCAACAGAAATCCGTAACAGTTGAAAAAGAAGATATCCGACAAAGTAAAGTAGTTCAGCCTGAGCAAATGAAATTTGTCAAGTACTTATTATGTAGTGCATAAGTTGAACAGATACTATGTCGTGTGTACTCACACTAAGTAGGATGCGGCTGTGTTGAGATAAATGGCTGTCAATGAGAGAGTTGAAAATAGTAGAACGAGTCCCCGAGCACCGCCATCACTGACGGGGTCAATCCAAAAGGCAATGGAAGAAACGAGGACGACAACAGCCGACGGAATGGCGGCGCTTGAAAGGAAGGTCAACAAATTAAAATTGAAGAATTAAAAGAATAAGTTGTACTTTTACCAAGTGTCCCAACAAGTTTTAGAAAATAAGAATATTTGCTAAATGTTTCGAAAAGCGAAAAAAAATCGTGAAAGTTTGTTTACATTATTGGCTAAGCAGTGCAGATCTCACTTCAATTTGACGAATATTGTTTTTGACCGAAAAAATTTCAAAGTTTGGCGTAGATTTGAGATTTTCATTAAAACTTCTCATCTAAAACTTGCTGGGACACCCTGTACTTGTGCATGTAACGCTGAGGATCCCGTTTCAAGTAGAATTTGACCAGGAGACGATTGTAGCGTCCAGTGGCAACAGTACTATAGGTTTCGTCCAATTTGTGTCCAAGTAGAGTGAAGTGGGGAATGTCAATGTTCTTTTCGAATCCCAGCGTCTGATTGCCTTCCTTGTAATGGTAGAGGAGTTCGTCAACTTTGTGAGAAAAACTCTCAATGTCGAGGCGACACTCTTGAATGTCGAAAGGGTAGGAAGACAAGTCCATATTGCACGCCGTTGTCACCAATTGACGGGAACTGTACAAAACGTTGCCTTCGCGATCAATGGTGAAAAGGGTGTTGTCAGAGGGATTATCCAAGACTTTGCCCTCTTTCTGGTTGACAAAGAATGGGTCAGGTACCCAAACTCGGTTTTTTAAACCGGCATGCTTGATCTTAGCTACTGGAGAAGGCTGTTGGCCAGATTTGCCGAAAGCAAGTCTTCCATCTTTCCAAAATTGTCTTTTGAACAAAAAAAAAATCTCGTGAAAATAGAATGGGTCAAAATAACAGTTGGAAATATGACAAATACCTAAAATACATGTCAAGGTGGAACTCCATGTTGATGTCATCAACTTTCGGCATGGACAGGACATGGATCTAGATTATTGTCCATAATCTTAGCTTGGTTACAAAACGAATCAAATCATGATCAAAAACGTTACCGTGATGCCAATCATTACAGAAGATTTTCGTCCAATGGTTGGCGGAGGGACGTTTTTGTTGTAGTCCTTGTCAATGTTGTCAAAGACACTTTCCACAGTGTTCTGGGCTACAGCCAGACTTAGCAGCAACGAAGCAAAGGAAGCCAACAAAAGAAGTCTTGACTCCATCCTGGAAGATAATCCGCAACAGACTCAAGGGATCATCGAAGGGAGGAAACGACTTTTTTGCACACTGCCGCAAAGGCGGCCGCGATGCATGAACATTGAACAACGATCATAGTGAACATCGTTCATCCTTGTACATACGACTATGTACACGTACAGCTACCCATGCTAATGAGACCGGATCAATAGATCTTTTAGAACACCCACAATGCATTGTTTGGAATTTACTCAAAATGTCGCGGTTGAATTTTCCAATGTTGGCATTTTCCACCAATTTTTGTCCTTTTACAAATCGACCTGTCTGGTAACACTGTTTGACCGCAAGGTTCAGGTTTTCAAAAACTCACCAAAATGGACAATTTTTGGCAATTTTAATGAACTTTTGTCCACTTAAAATGTAAACGTAGCTCGCTTCGCTCATAATGTTGAATGAGAGTTTTTCTGTGATTTTCAAACACCGTGACAATGTACTGTTTTTATTGTCCAACTCAAAAAACTGAGGAGGGGGGCCCTCGCTCAATCATCGCTTCGCGAGACTGCCCAACGCCAATCCACCAGATAGGGACATTGACAATCGACTCTATCGTGGTGACGTAGTCCTGAGCCCTGGATGGCAACTCTTCGAAACGTTTGCATTGGGTAATGTCGCATTTCCAACCGGGCAGCGTGACATAATCAACGCTCACATCCTCAAAGTCTTGCTCAGAGCTGGGGTAGTGGATCATTGGCCTCGAACCCTCTTTCAAGTAGTTCACACCGATCTTTATCTCATCCTGAACAAAAAATATTAGTATGGCTACAAAGCATCAACAATGGTATAGTACTTACCAGATCACTTAAAATGTCCAGCTTTGTCAAAGCCAAAGCAGTAAAATTGTTCAAGCAATGCGTAAATCTGAAAATAACGATACAATTCACGTTTAAGTAGTCGATGAGAACGAGATACAAAGTGTTTGAAAATCACCCAAAATGTCGCGTTTGAATGTTTCAATTTTGGCATTTTCCACCAATTTTGTCCTATTAAAATTGACCTGTCTGGTAACACTGTTTGACCGCAAGCTTCAGAACTCAAAATGTAAACGTAGCTCGCTTCGCTCGCAATGTTGAATGAGACTTTTTCTGTGATTTTCAAACACCGTGAAATAGTGAGTGTAAGGTCAAACGATTCATTTTTCTTACTTGAGCATGGCGAGATCTAGCCATCCACATCGGCGCTTTCTGCCGGTTGTTACTCCAAATTCTGCTCCGTGCTTTTGCAAGTATTGGCCCAACTCATTATCCAATTCAGTGGGAAAGGCTCCTTAAAAATCCAACTTTATCGTTGTAATTGGCAATTTTGCATTTTTATTTTACCTGCCCCAACGCGGGTCGTGTATGCTTTGACAACACCAAAGACTTTTCCAATGCGACCCGGCGGTAGTCCCAGTCCTGTACATACACCTCCGATCGAACAGTTGGAGGAGGTGACGTAAGGATAAGTACCAAAGTCTATATCCAGCATACTTGCACTAGTAAAAACTAAAAATATATGTATTGTACCTAAGCAAATAATTTTTCAACAACTTACTTGGCACCCTCTACGAGAACTTTTTCTCCAGCGTCGAGAACCTTGTGCATGTACGAGACGGTTTCAGTAACGTATGGTTTGATCTTCTTGGCAAGTTCCTTATACTTTGACACCTCGGCCTGGATGTCAACCTGGTGGCAACATAAATACTACATACCAGGTGTCCAAACAAGTTTTAGACAGGAATTTAGCAAAAAATATTTGCTAAATGTTACGAAATGCGAAAAAACTCGTGAAAGTTTGTTTACGTTTTAGCTAAGCAGTGCAGATCTCACTTCAATTTGACGAAAATATTTCAAAATTCTAATTTCGCGTAGATTTGAGATTTTCACTAAAACTTGTTGGTACACCCTGTACATAACTAATTCCCTTGCGTACCTGAGTACCATATGCACGCTCATGGTCAGAGGCCAACCTCTTGAACTTCTCAACAAATCTATTTTCAAAATCTGAAGCAACGAGATCGCAGATTCTCAAACCACTTCGCGATGCCTTTGAACTGTAGCACGGACCAATTCCTTTCTTAGTCGTTCCCAACATCTCTTTGTTGCTTTTTCGTTGCTCTTCTTGCATCTTGTCAGCAACGCGATGAAGTTCGAAGACCAGGTGTGCTCTGTCGGAAATCTTGAGTCTATCCGGTGTGATCTTGGCCAGTCCTTTAGCTTCATTCTTTGCAATCTCATCCAAAAATTCTTCAATGTGAATGACAACACCGTTTCCTGAAAGAGCAATCTCAATCTGCAATCCCATGCCTTTTTTGTGCATCCTAAATCTTAAGGGTACCTACCAAGCACAGCTTTCGCATTTGGATGAACAAGACCAGAGGGCAATAGATGAAATGCATAAGATACTGAATTGGCGACGACAGTGTGGCCAGCATTGTTTCCACCTTGACAACGGGCCACAACATCGGCCTTCTCTGCAAGGAGGTCCACCAGCTTGCCTTTACCCTCGTCACCCCTATTTCCAAGACAAAAGAAAGAAGTCATTTTCATCTGAAATAATCAAGTAACACTTACCATTGAGATCCGAGAACTACGACCACCTGATTATTCTGACTGACTCCATTCATATTGTCAATCAATTGTATTTCAATAATTTATAAATCCATTCAATCAAAACATTCAAAATCACATGTAAAATTTTAAATTGTGGCTTGAAAGCGTAGCTACGCAAAAAACCGCCAAAGAGATGTTGAGCCCCAGAAGTCAATATTTTTTTGGAGTCCCAAATATTTGCAATTAAAGTGCTTTTTTATCATGTAATAATGATTCAACAATGTTTCATATCAGTTTGAAAACAATTTAGTGTATATTAGAATTTTCTTAGACTTGCTAAAGAAATATTTAAAAATGAATTTAATAGTTGATTCTTCTGGGGTCCTAACCTGGAAACACTGAATGTTTACATTTTAGTTTTTACATTTCCAGCGCAGAAGCCAACGAAAGAAGACGACATTGTCTAATTTCAAATTGAATTCAAATCTACGCTTGAAGATAGCCATTGAAAATGACGAAAAAGACATCCGGAAAGGTATTTGCCAAGGATGACCTTATTTTCGCCAAGGTCAAGGGCTATCCGGCTTGGCCAGCACGAGTTCAAGAGGTGAACAAAAACCGCTATCGGGTTCTCTTCTTTGGCACCTATGAGACTGCCAATTTAAAACCCGAAGAAATGTGGCCGTATAACGAGGACACCAAAGCACGATATGGAAAGCCTCAAAAAAAGAAAGGGTTCACCGAGGCCATGAACGAGATTGAAAACAATCCTTATCTCCGAACCAGAGATGAGATCGATGCAGGAGCAATTCCACTGGAAGGTGGAGTTAGCGGGGATACGCTTTTGGAAGATCCAAGTTTGGATGAATCTGCTAGCCTCGCTACCAACGTTGAAGCTGCTGAAGAAAAAGAAGAGCCTCCGCTTTTACCGATAGAACAGGAGAAGGCCAAGAAAACCAACATCAAAAGAAAAGCTGAATCTGCACCTTCGCCCATTGCTACTCCAGCTAAACAAATCAAAACTCTTACTCCAAATATTGAAACTCCTCCGGCACACTCAACCCCGTCAAATCCAACCAATTCCATTGCCTCCGAAGAAAAAACCAGCCGCTCGGGACGTGTTTTGAAGCCGAAGAAATTCGAGGACGAAAATGAGGATAATAAAGTTTCTCAGGTATGTAATATTACTAAATAATTTCTGAGAATAGCTTGAAAGTTAAGGAAGATTTGGAATTTTATTCGGTGAATTTTTTCTCGTCAAAACGAAAGGAGATCTGCAATGCGTAGCTTGAATGTAAACAAAGTTTCACGATTTTTTTCCCCCTTTCAATTGTTTTGTCTTTATTGCCAAGCCGCTGAGGATTACGGTCTCTCGTAATGAGCAGGTGTTGTATTCTCATTTTAAAAAGAAGAGCGAGAAGAAGGAATTTAGAAACATAAGTTTGCTTTTACAGAATGACGAAGTGAAAACGCCACCTACCAGTATTAAAAAGTCTCCCCGTAAAATGTGGGTCGAAGTCATGGGCACTGGTGACTTAGTTGAAATAGACGTGGACAAAAACAAGCCTAGCTTTGACTCTAAAGAAGAAGAAGTCAAGTGGGAAAAGCAGTCTGCCAATGATGCTATGAAATTCAAGAAAAAAGTTGAATCTGGACAACACATTCCGGCTGAAGTCCTCACTAGAATCAAGTCTAAATCGGAGAAAACCCCACAGGAAGAAGAAATCTTGAGAAAAGAAAAGGAAATGTCCAACCACCGCGAAAAGGTATTTATTTTACCCTTTATGATCGCGCTTATAGTAAAAAATTTTCAAACTTTTTTCTCTCTTTGTCTAGAAACGTTTCTTGTTTGTGGAACATCGAATGCTGGAAGAGGACATGGCTTTGAAAATGTCCGTTCATTACACTAATCCAGAGTTAGAACGTTGCCTCAAACTCGCGGATCAGATTAAAGAAATGGCCATCACACCTCTGATGCTCAAAAAACATCCTGATATTGTCACCACCGTTCGCAAGATGAGAAAATATGTGGGCCCAATGGAACCAGAACCTGGTCACGAGGTATGCTGTACTTTTTTCTAAAATCGTCAGTGTAACACACTATTAACACACTATTCTAAAAGTAATATTTTTGTCCAAAACTCCAGCATTTTCACGAGTTTTACACCCAATTTTTTTTGGCAATTTTTGTCGTGAAATCAAAGTTTTCAACAGCTAAAAAGTCCAAAACCACAACTTTTTCACGAGTTTTTCACCCCCCCAAAAAAACGACAATTTTCTCGGGAAATCAAAGTTGGATTTTTTTACAAAAAATGAAGATTTGGAACAGTGAGTGTAATTTATCTCTTTTAAAACTGTAGGTGACCTCCGCAATGATTGAAAAAGTTCGTATCAAGGCCAATGAGCTTTACACACATTTTGCTGGTCTTTTCGGAGTCTCTGTTTCGGAATTTGCTCGCTTTTTCGAATCAGCAGTTATACAATTCCGCAAAGCCACAGAGAAGATGGATAAAGATACCCTTTTGGAATTGATCGAAGATCCTACTACAACCTCCTCCGCCTAAGTGAGGCCATGGAAAGACTCTTCTTTAAAAAAGAGTCGTGCATTTTCTGATATCTAAAAAGAAGCTCTAATTACAGAGACTGAAATAATGATTTTTTTTTCGTGAAAAAATAAAGAATGCCTGCAAAGATGAAATGTGATTTTCTTCTATTTGAATTTTTGAATCCATTAAGTACAGGGTGTCCCAACAAGTTTTAGATGAGATGTTTTAGTGAAAATCTCAAATCTGTGCGAAATTAGAATTTTAAATTTTTTCCGGTCAAAAAAATCGTCAAATTGAAGTGAGACCTGCAATGCTTAGCTAGAATGTAAACAAACTTTCAAGAGTTTTTTTCGCTTTTCGTAACATTTAACGATTTTTTGCTAAATTCCTGTCTACATCATTGTTGCCGCAAATTTGTCTGGTAACCCTGAGCATGCGTAAAACAGTTGCGCAGCCAGAAATTAGAAAAACAAAAGTCATTCTGTTGAGACTAAATAGTAAATTCGAGCACCAACACTAGTATTTTAAAGATATTTGTGAGACAATGAGTTCAGAAAAGAAGGCAGTAGACCTTGGCCTATTGGAGGAAGACGACGAATTCGAAGAGTTTCCTGCAGATGGTGAGATGAACTTTTAGCCTTGTATTTCTAATGATTCACCAGGATTATTTTCTAACTTACCTGTCGTAGCTTTTTGACCTTTGTTCAAGTTCAAGTTCTTCACTTTTTCATCAATTTCATGAAGTACTTGAAATGTTCAAAATTTAATTTCGAAGTCTCTTAAAGTCACAAAAGAAGATTTTGAATCTCACGATCTAGCATTCAAACCTTTTTTTGAACCTCACATGTATTTGATTTGCAGAATGGGACTCGAAACAGGAAGACCAAACTGATGTCAATGTTTGGGAAGACAATTGGGATGACGATGCCATTGAAGATGACTTCTCCGTTCAATTGAGGTCTGAGTTGGAAAATCAAGGAATGAAAATGGAATCGTGATTTGTAATTAAAGAAAAAAGTCATAATTCCTTCAGCTGAGCAAATGATGATGTTGATAGAATACACATCGAAATTCACATAGTACCACACTGTTCGAAATCTTAATTTTTTGTCCAAAAATTCAACTTTGATTTCCCGAGAAACATTTTTTGTCCAAAAATTCAACTTTGATTTCCCGAGAAAATTGTCGATTTTTTTTTGGTTGAAAAACTCGTGAAAATGTTGTGGTTTTGGGTTTTTTAGCTGTTGACAACTTTGATTTCACGAGAAAAATTGTCAAAACTCGTGAAAATGTTGGGGTGTTGTCAAAATTGAATTTTTGAACAAAAATTTGACTTCTCGAGTAGTGTGCATAGTAGTAGTACACCTTGACTTGAGATTTATTTGATGATCTCCCTTTTTTTTACAATTTTACAATTCAAATATTGTACGAAAAGCTTGAGACACGATTTTTGTAGGGGTTCTCAGAACTGAATCCTGAAGAGGTATGAGAGTAAGAGGTATGCGGTATACCAGACGACCCAGTTGCGGTTGATTTGTAGGTAGAATCAGTTGAATACTCGGTCACTGGACGACCTCCATCCTTGCTAGTGCTACTGTAGGAGCTCGAGTAGCTCGAAACCTTTTTAGACGCAGCATTGCTACTGCTGCCTCGAACGCTGCAATGAAAATGAAAATAATCAGGAAAAAAAGTCGTGAAACTTTGTTTACATTTAATATATACAATGCGGATCTCCTTTCATTTTGACGAAAGTTTCACAGAAATGAGCAAAGAAGAAGAAAATTACCTTGGAGACAAGCTAAAGTCGCTATCAAGAAGAGAGGTGGCATTTCTTCCAAAGGCACTGACACCAGCATTGGAAATACCCAGATCACGGGTCAAGTCCCGCGAAATGCCGCTGATGGACGCATCTGGTATAGACGAGTAAGACCTGTAGGTTGGGGTGTGGCCGAAGGCCGAGGGATATCTTGAACCTGTGTTTCTTGAAGACATTCTTGCACGACTGATGATGCCTTGAACTTTGTTCGAGTAAGGAGTCTGCCTCCTCCTCCTCCTCAGCCTCGTTAAATAGCTTTCTAGTTGAATCCAGCTTTCATTTGAGCTGAAAAGCTCTCAAGATGTTCGTAAGCAACTATTTTCAAGGTGTGTGCGTCACCGTTCCTCGGCCTCCTCCCCCTTTCCTTCGTACACACCCAATCCTGGAGCGCTAATAACATCATCAATGATATTATTCGGCGGAAAAATATCGACTTTTTTATATCTTAGTCCTTTTTTTTTTCTCTTTTGGCAGTTGGCTCCTTGATTATTTCACAAGCAGGGGATCATATTCGTGTTCGTTTTTCCTCCCAATGAGCCTTGAACAAGTTTGCAACTTGCGTATGCGTTGCCCCAACCTTCTCGAAAGAGGTGCTGCTACTGCTGTAAATAGTTTCAAAGAAGAAGCTGATCTCAAGGATACTGTCTACAAGTGCAAAACTAAAAACACACACATGACAACGTCGTTTACACACTGTTCGAAATCTTCATTTTTGGTCCAAAAATTCAACTTTTATTTCCCGAGAAAATTTTCGATTTTTT
>LT728047.1:20219-31182 GCA_900157175.1 Oithona nana
AGTGGACAAAAGTTAATCAAAAATGCCAAAGTTGGTCCATTTTGGCGAGTTTTTGAAAACCTGAAGCTTGCGGTCAAACAGTGTTACCAGACAGGACAAAAATTGGTGGAAAATGCCAAAATTAAAAAAACTCAAATGCGACATTTTGAGTAGTTTTCAAACAATGTGAAGCACTGCAATTTGCCGACATTTTTTTAAATACTTTGACATTTTCAATAAAAACTTCCTATTTAAACTTGTTGGGACTCATGGTTCACCACTTGCATCTGACTTGGTGTAGAAGGCTGGAATCAAGGCATTCAACAGCGTCACTATCAATGGCAATAGGATGGAGAATATTGAAAAGAGAACTGTGGGCATGTAATCATCAATCCACAAATGCAAACTGGATAGCCACTGTTTGGTATGCATCAGCATGTGTCCAGGTGTGGAAAGAAACCAAATGATGACCACAAATAATGCATTGCTTAGAATCCTTCGGAAGCTAAATGGAGAGCGGGAAAAGCGAAGGTTGGCTTCGATGACATCGTTGGCAGGCGGTGCCCATTTGACTGTCCACATTTCAGGCATCAAGTGGTCATCCGAGCACTTGGGCGGAATGAAGTCGGAAATGCATGATCTCCTCTCAAAAGCTGACATGAGAGCCTTAGCTGAATTTTGATCCGAAAGTGTGACAAATGCAACCTCCAATTTCTTCTCATGGTAAAAGACAAATTTGATATCCTTGACTTCATCAACTCCTCTGATGCTACTTAAATAGGCGCACAGAATAGTTTCTTGACAGGGTGGCAAGCCATCAATCATTACTCGGCAACGATGATCCGAGGAGGATGAGGATGCAGTCTGAGGAAGGTCTTGATTATACATCCTCATCAAACTTGATAATCCGATGAAGACGGCGAAGGCAATGATGTTGTAGAATAAAACGATCCATTCATTTTCACTAATGTTGATAATGGTCGAGTGACTGAACAGACTAATATCTCCGGGTAAATGCTGGCCTAGAGTTTGGATTCAAAATCAGTGATCAAGCAAAAAGAAATAATTTTTACTTTTTGATTACCAGCTAGGTTGAGTGGGAGAATGACAAAGGTACTCGCAAAGGCTGCCAAGAATGAGAAATAGATGAGGTATCGTTGAAAGAGGAGGTAATTGCTCACATCGACACCATAGCTGTCGTCAGTAACATCAACGGAGGTGAAATCAAATTGAGCTGAAAGCCATCCGGAAAACGTCTCTTTTCTGGCATTTTCAGCTCGCCTGTATACATAAATTTTGACCAACAGAAAAATCAAAATGAAGGGCAAAAGGCCAGCCAGGTTGATGCCAAGGTTGATGGCGATGCTTCCATAATTATCGAGATTTTGAAGGCCGAACGGATCATCAGAGGACAGTTTTCTTTCTATGCCTTTGCAATCCACACCATGCATGATTTTTTGGCCTTATTTATTCTTTGCTTTTATGTTGTTTGTATTTTGCCATTTGACGAGTTTTCTTTTTGGTTGTGTGTTTGTATTTTGCCATTTGAATTTTGACGAGTTTTCTTTTTTGTTGTGTGTTTGTATTTTGCCATTTGACGAGTTTTTTTTCTTTTTCATTTCATACAATAACCGAATTGAACTACAAGATGATAATCACTTAGGATTATTGCTGTACTTCTTTTTCAAATCTTGGATAAATGTTCTTTTCAGCAGCCTCAAGCATTTTCGATGTTGATCGGAAGATCCTAAAAGAAGTATCAACGGAATGACGACTTTAATGACAAAAGTAAGTCTAAAATAAATGTACTCAACTGTATTTGGCGATGTCTAAGCTGGGTGCATGGGGGATGTGGACGATAAACACGTTGGGCAAGACAACAAATTCTGTGGACCTAAAGGCCAGCTCCATGATATGACTGACCTTATTCCAGCCGAAGCCCACGAACCGTTGATCATACTCAATTGCTTGACTCTTGGGCAGGACAATGTAGGGTTCAAAGTCAGGTTCCCACTGGACTTTGTAAGGTGTGGTGGCCGTTCTCCATTTGGCAAAATTGGTCGTCTCATGGCCGCGAGGCCATTCGTTAAAGCGAAAGGTAACGAGGTTACCTTCATCTAATAGCCTAATAACATCTGCTTTGGTTCGAGGAAAGTCATCAAGTCTGTATTTTTTGGTTTCAAATGCAGGTACGATTAAAGCTCGTGGGGAGGCAGTGTCTTCTTCATCTGGATTACCGAGGAGCTGATGCGTGGCTTTTTTGAGCAATCTCAATGCATCCTGGCTGGGCAAGAAGTCGATATCCGACAAGAAGACATGTGAGGTGTTTGCAAATCTCAGTGCAACATTTCGAAGGTAATTTATGGGGTAGAAATCTCCTTCTTTGAATACTACGTGGTAACTGACATTATTTTTTCTTTTGTTGAGGATCGGTGAGGACTGGACGAATTTGACTAGCTGGTCAGCTTCAGCGTCGGACAGATACAATGCCAAGCTCAAGGGGCCGTGCCACTGATTGCACAAGGATTCCACCATATGCAGCCTGTCCATTGAGAGTTGAGCAACTAAAGTGATTTCATTTTCGGCATCATTTTTGGCATCTGCATCATCATCAATTTCAAAGTCCAAGAAAAAGGGATGCGTTCGGTAAATCCGTTGCTTAGCTCGCTCCAACTCATAACAGTCCACGTTATCTTCCTTGACTAAGTGTTTATCAAGCTCCTCTGTAATGGACTTTGTCGGACTGGTCATCGTCTTGGTCGTGTTGCAATCAAATAATTCTCTACGAAGCAAGTTGGCGTCATATTGAATAAAAGTTATGTAATGATTTCGGAAGTATTCGACGTTTCTGTTTTTGACGTCGAGTTTCTTTGGTGAGTTGAAATGAATTATTTTGAGATCATGAATTCCGGCGGAGCAAATTTGCTCCGACCGAGTATTATCTGACAGCTGAAGGTTCCATTGGCATGGAAGCCTGTGGAGCAAGGAAGGATGTTGCTTGAGCAGGCCGTTGAAAATGTCTTGATCAGCTAGGCTGGTTCCGTACATTGTCACCAGATCCTTTTCAGCTACTAATCTCCAGAGCTGGGACCAATTTTTGGCACGAAGCTTGACCAAATCCATCAGAATGACTCCTGTGTTGAATCCTCTGCCAAGAGCTGGCCAAGGAGAATGTGACTTCCATAGCTTGCCAGGGATGTACCAATCACTTTGATTTTCCACCAGACCCAAAGCCTCTTGATTTTGAAACTCTGAGAAAAGGACCCAAAGCTTAGAGATGTCCGTTGCCAAGATCAAATCAGTATCCAGCACAATCACTTTCTCCAGAGATTCCGGAAGCACCTTGGGTAAAGTCAACTTGAGCAATCCGTAAATACCCGAATAATGCTTGTTGGGGATCCAATCCACGTCTTTGACCACATTATCCGACAGGTAGAAATGGACTTGGACCTGAGGCAGCAACCATGTGGCAAACAAAGTATCTAAAACTCTCATGGTCGACTCATCCGTCATGAAATGAAAGTGGATGGGATGTCGGCGGTAAAAAAGGATGCTTTTCAGCAGAGTGACTGCTATTCTAGTGCTGTTGCTGCCCGCCACAACCATGCAAATTTGGATCTCTTCACATTGCTTGACTGTATGTTCACAGGGCTCTTCTCCACCTCCGGCCCCATCTTCTTCGTCTTCAAGGCTGGAAGTCTTTTTCTTGGTCTCGCCGCCTCCTCCTTCGTTTCTTTGCTGCTCTCCAAGGATGGAAATTAATTGGTTTTGGCTGACTGACAACTGGTACTTCAGTCGTCTATTTTCATCTTCGACATCTTTAACTCTGTTGACCAGCTTGACTTCGCGTCTGGAGAGGCCTAGGACATTGTCTGGAGTTTGTCCGCTTAGCACCCGCTGTCCCGGAAAAAGTCCATGAACATCAAAAACATCAAAAGAGCTTCGAGAGGAGGAGGCTCTCCGTGAGAACTTGGTGGAGGAGTAGTTCCAAGCAAGGCCTAGCAAGACAATGATTGCAATGCAGCCATAGATCAGAGTTCGATGACTCTTTCGCAAACGAAAGTAGGGGCCAGCTGACCAAGTCATCTCGTTTTTCAAACGAGGCTGTGAAAATCCATTTTAATAGAGCTGAACTACACAGGATTGTCACTGCATTGTACCATCATTGGTGTAAGTTTGAAGTTTTTATAACTTTCCAATTCTTCTGAGTTTTGATCCGTCAGCTGATATGTTACAGAATTTGAGCCAATCAGAATTCGGTAAAAAAATTGCCGAATTCACATTGGCTAAAAAGCCAGTTGATAAACAAAACAAGATGAAACAACTGGAAAATGTTCAAGATTGGTCTTAGTCCATTTGCATCATTGACTTGCAAGCCGCGATTTTTATGCACATCAAGATCAGTGTACCTGAAGAATTACTACGATATTTTACAAGTGTCTAAAAATTCCAGTCCGGCTCAAGTCAAAAAGGCCTATTATCAGTTAGCCAAAAAGCACCATCCGGATCGAAATCTCAATGATCCACGAGCAGAGGCTGTCTTCCAAAACATTGCTGAAGCCTATGAAGTTTTGAGTGACGACAAGAAAAGACTAGAATATGATAATATAGATTCACCGATCTACGAATCTTCGGCTTCGGTGGATGAAGATTTGAAAGGGAAAAAGCAGCAGCGCAAAGCATGGACCTACAATCTAGAACATGATCCACTAGAACTGTTCAAAGAAGTATTCGGCGATTTGAAATCTGACTTTAGTAAAACTGCTGCTGAGGACAGCACTTCATTTGTCCGGCAGGATAGCATTCCCCACTCAGTTGTAACCATTTCGCTGAAAGAAGCGGCTGAAGGTACGACCAGAGGTGTTAAATTCAACAGTCCTACCTTGAAAACCTTGGAGAATGAAGAAGTCCTGGTCATTATTCCCGCTGGCATAGAAGATGGTCAAACTGTTCGTTTGAAAATCAAGGGTGAAACTGAGGCTTTCATACAAGTCAAAGTCGAAGCTTTAGATTATTTCCAACGTCAGGGTTGTCACATCTTTTCAGAAGAGTGGGTTCACCTTTGGGATGCAGCCTTAGGCAATATTGTCAGTTTTAAAGGTTTGCATACAGATCAAGTTCAAGTACAATTGCCTGTAGGCCTCAAGTCCCATTCTGTTCTAAAATTGCCCAACTTGGGTTTCAAAAGGTTTGATCATCCTGGACAATTTGGCGATCACTTTGTCACCATCAAGATCCGATCCATCGCTGCTGATCAAAGTGTCAAGAATGCTACATCCAACTAAACTGATACCAACCTGTCGAAATTTATTTCATACCTGCGGGAGGCGGGGCAATCCCCTTTTGAAACGGGTTGATTACTATGATGCATTGGGAGTGACCAAAACTGCTGATGGCAAATCAATCAAAGTTGCTTACTTTCGCCTAGCTAAAAAATACCATCCGGATTTCAATCCCTCACCTACTGCAGCACCGATGTTTGAAATGATATCTGAAGCTTATGAAGTGCTTTCTGATCCCCACAAAAAGAAGAACTACGACGAATTTGGTACCGCAGGTGAAACTTTTGGGGGCTCCACAAGAGGTCCTGGACGTAAACGTGGAGACACGACTTACACTTCCAAAGAGTTGTTTGAGAGAATTTTCCGGCAGCAAAAATCTTCTCAGGGACGCCGAGACGACATATTGGAGGAAGATGATTATGAACCCACTGCTTATGGCAGTACAGCCACGGTGGATTACAACGTTCAATTGAGCTTCGAAGAGGCAGCTAGAGGTTGCATCTATGAATTGATGGCCAACCATAAATGTATTTGTTACAAATGTGATGGAGGAGGAAGTGAGTGGGGATTTCAAGGAAACATTTGTCCATATTGTGAAGGAACCGGTTATGAAACAGAGAAGGTTGGCCATGTAGCCACCCGTCGCCCTTGCGCCTACTGCAACGGGACAGCCATATTCAAAAAGTTCAAGTGTATGGAATGTGCAGGTGCTGGTCAGCTCATATGGGGGAAAGTCCACCAAGTTGAGGTACCAGCTGGAGTAGAAAATGGAGAGATAATCCAAGTAGCGTTTGACCAAGAACTTGTCAAATGGTCAGTGGATAAAACTGACCGTTTCTATATCAAAGTGATGGTGCAAAAATCAGACTACTTTCGACGAGAAGGATTCGATGTTCATACCAAGGCTGATATTGATGTTCATACAGCACTCTACGGCGGTGAAATTGAGGTCAAGAGTTTATATGAACCCCTCGTCAAAGTCAAGATTCCGCCAGGTACCTCTAGTCATCAGACAATTACTTTGCCTGGAAATGGCATAAGGCGTGAAGGTCTGTATGGCAATCAAATAGTTGAAATCGGGATCGACACTTCGGATATAAGTGAAAGAGACAAAACTGTTCTTGAAGATTTGAAAAATAAGTTGAATCCCTCCGACGAAGAGTCTACAGTCACAATAACTCCAATCCTGCATAACCGCTCGTTTTGAAATAAATAGTAAATGTAGTCACTTTTAGTTAGAAGTCGGCTGCTGTTTATTCGTTTTCTTCGCTACGGACTCTAGCGTTAGCATTGGTCACACGAATACACAATTGCTGGGCACGCTCCACAAGGGTCTTTCGACTCTTGGTAGATACTCCATGGGCAATTTCGGCACAGAATTTCTTGTTCTGCATCATAAGAACTTCCAACTCCTGCAAGATAAGAAGGAATCGTTTGGATTTCTGGCTCGCATTCAACTACAGGGTGTACCAACAAGTTTTAGATGAGAAGTTTTAGTGAAAATCTCCAATCTACGCGAATTTAGAATTTTGAAATTTTTTGTCGAAAATATTCGTCAAATTGAAGTGAGATCTGCATAAACAAACTTTCACGAGTTTTTTCGCTTTTCGTAACATTTAGCGATTTTTTGCTGAATTCTTGTCTAAAACTTGTTGGCACACTTGGTATGAAGGTCTTACCTTGACGTTGTGTACCACAACCTTTCTGAAGCCAGTAGGAAGCATGTGCCTGGTGTTCTTGGCGGAACCATAACCGATGTTGGGCATAATGTACATTCCCTTGAACTTCCTCCTGACTCTGTTGTCGATACCTTTAGGTTTACGCCAATTCCTGGACAACTTGTTGTACCGATCACTTTGGTGACGGGTGAACTTCTTTGTCCTCTTCTTGACAATCTTAGGCTTGGAGGCTGGAGTAATAGCCATGGTTAAGCCTGTAAAATTGAAAGAAAGATCTTTGATTGCAAAGATGAAACTAGGTGTCTGGTGACTTATTCAAGATTGAATCATCCTTGTAAACATAAAGTTAGATTCCGAATATTTTGGATTTGTGACACCTTGAGCACTTAAGATGTCGTAGGATTAGCAGTCAAGTGACTCCAGGACCGCTTTGCACTTAAAACTTAGCTCTGATTCTGCACGATGTTGATGAAATTAAAGGATTTCGAATATATCTAAGAATTCCTCTTACCTTTTATACACAATGGGCGATGGAAAAGGAAGTTAAGTTGGAATTTCGTCCAAATTAAAAATTCAGGACAAATCTTTGTGAAAAGCGCCAAATTTGTACACTTTTCCCGGAGAGAAAAAGAAAAATTGGAAGCGCTGTTTGTTTTCGAAAACAAATCAGCTGTTATTTGTCAAATTATTGAAGCGGGAAAATTTGAAAATCATATTTCGAAGTTCGAAGAAATGGTAGAAATTAAATTTTTTTTTCACAAAAAAAGCTTAAAATCTGTCGCACAACTAATTTTAACAATTCTTGAGATGGAAAAATACACAATTTCAGTCTATCTACCAAGTCTTCATTGTTTTGCCTATCTACCTAACTTCAATTCAAGAAATGTCCGATTTTTTTTCCGGAAAGATGAGACACAGACAAACCGAAACCGTGGAAATGTTCAAATTTTCCAACTTCGCATCGTTTGTAAATGCGTAAGTAGATCTTGATATTTGAGCTTTGCCCTTGAGAGTTGTTGCTTCCTATGCTTGACCCATTTTGTGGCCAAACCACTTTCATTACTTGCTCGGACAAAGCGAATCAGTGCAGTTTTTCGTGCTCAAGGAGCAGCAGCAGTTCTCTTTAAAAACTAGAAATCGGACAGACTCAGTCGCTTGAAAAACACGTGAACAATGGAGGAGGGATTGACACCCCGAGATCTTGACGGTGCTTTCAGGTACTAGTCCACACATGTTTGATTGGACCAACATCAAATTATTGTTTTTTTTTCTAGCTTATCCGGCATGGCTCAAGCTGTTGATTGTCTTTCGACTTCAGCTCCAACCGGCCAAGAATCCGAGGTGATTTCGTCGGACTTTGGACCCTGCGTATTCATTCCTGGTGGATTTAGCTATGAAAGTTCAACCAATCCCAAGGCTTTGAAAGGCAATGAAGCATTGTGCACAACTTTGAAACAAGCCAAGGGAACAGGAAGACAAGTTTGCGAGCCTAACCAAAAATCTTATACTCAATTAAAACAAGAAGTTCAACAAACTCCTGGAGCTGAAATTCGGATGTAAGTTTCAAAAGGAATTTTGAATATTTTCGGTTAAAAAAAAATCTCGTCAAAATGAAAGGAGGTCTGCACTGTATAGCTTGTATGTAAGCAATGTTTCACGAATTTTTGCATGACTTATTTGATTTTAAGATTAACGTCCTTCTTTCTCTGTAGAATCCAGTCTAATGAAGGCTTGATCAAGACCAAAGCAGACAAGATTCGATTGAAATATTACGATTCCTGCCGAAAAATGGCTTTAGCTCCATTGACTGGAACTCGTGGCCGTGTATCCTTGATTCCCGAAGAGGGAGGAGAATGTAGACCCTTGCTTGGTGGTAACCACGATACCAACAGTATTAATAGTGAAGCACTTGGATTTCTCGTAAGTCAAAAGCAGTTTTACGGGAAAAAGATACTTATGAAGACAAGTCTCTTACATTAGGAGTATCCTATTCATCTCCTGCCTTCGTCCCTATTCCATTTACACCTGCCTGGACAAAAGGAAGAGGAAAGGCGAACTCAATCCAGCATGGTCACCATTATGGCCATCTGGAACACCATGATGGGATCGTCTCTTTTGGCAGTGCCATGGGCAATCAAATCGTCTGGTTTGGCAATGGGATTTGGCATTGTGGTGTTAATGACCATCATCTCATACTATACAGCTTATATCATCATTGATGCTTTTTCCAAGCACAACAGTACATTGCCAATGCTATCTTTTGATACTTTTTATGATCAGGATTACAAATGAGACACGTTTCAGGTTTTGATGCCCCAGTTCCCGAATTTGCCCAATTGTGTGCACGATTACTTGGTCCAATGTGGGAACATGTAGCTTCAGTCTTTTCCATTGGTGCAGTCTTGGGCGCTTGTATTGTCTATTGGGTACTCATGTCGACTTTTCTCTATGACAGTGTAGACTTCATTTCAGGTAAATAACTCTCCTTTTGCTTGCTTTCCTGTAAAGATTACTAATAGAGCCAAGAAAAATATGTAGATCGTAATTTCTTCTTAATTGTGGGTGCCGGCGCGGCACGGCGGTGTTTTGTTTACAACGCTGTGTGTGGGTACCGCACTGGCATGGCTTGGCACGGCAGAGCCTAGTGCGCAGAGATATTTACATACAATTTTTTGGCTCTAATTACTAAAGTAAAATCACTTGGACAGATGTTGCCAATAATACAAGATGGCCGCCCAAGTGATTTTACTTCAGTAATTCTGTAGACTTTCTTTTTTTTTTCAAATAAAGGGGTGACGACAGGAATGACGTTGAGTAACAAGACTCTTGACATGAATGGATCCATTACTGAAGTGTTTTGCCCCAAAAAGCCTTATGGACCTGATTTAGACTTGACCAACACAACTTATTTCTTCAACAATAGTAGCAGTGACAGAAGGGATGGTGGCGATGAAGCCTCCTCGCAATCCATTGACAATAATCCCTATTTTAATCACCAAACAGTTCCTCTGTGCTTGATCGTAGTCTTGCCCATGATTAGTTTGAAATCTCCCACCATCTTTACCAAATTCAATTCTGTGGGAACCATCAATGTATTTTTCCTTATTGGTTTGGTCATATTTCTTGGTGCTTCCTGGGGCATCAATGCGGACTTTGAGCATGAAGATTCCGTAGTTTTCACCCCAATGTACAAGGATTCATTTCCCTCCTTGAGTGGTATGATGGCTTTAGGACTGTTCATTCACAATGCCATTATAACCATAATGAAAAATAACAAATTCCAAGAAAATAATGTAAGTTTAATTATGATCAGTGATGCTCTCCCAAAAACAACATTTTCAATTCTAGAGAAGAGACTTGGCTGCTGGTTTCACCTTAGTCAGTGGGACTTACTTGACCATTGGCGTCATATATTTTTTAACCTTTCCCATGGACAAAGAATGCATTGAAGATGTGAGTCTATTGAAAGTCAATTTTTCAAAAGCCATTATATAGATTTTTTGTTTTTCTTTTGCAGAATTTCTTAAACAATTTTCATGTCAGCAACCCCTTGATTGTGACCGCCCGGATCTTACTTTTGTTCCAGCTCTTGACAGTTTTCCCCCTCATCATGTTCATTTTGCGAAGTCAAATTTTCATGTTGATCTCCAAGAATGACAACGTGGGTTACTGCCAAATCTACATGCTCAATGCAGCCCTCATCACCATCTGCGTTTTATTCGCCATCTTCATGCCTTCCATTGGCAACATTATCCGGTACACCGGTGCATTATGTGGAGCTATTGTAGTTTTCGTTTTACCAAGCTTTGTGTACATGGCCTCAGCCAAAAAAGCTGGCCAATTGCGGCCTTCGACTGTTTGCATCCATTTGTCTATCATTTTAATTGGGATGGTTAATTTTGCCGCTCAATTTTTTATATGAAATAAAACACACTATTCGAAAAGTCAAACTTTTGTCCAAAAATTCAATTTTGACAAAACCCCAACATTTTCACGAGTTTTTCACCCAAAATTTTTTTGACA
>LT728047.1:71163-87718 GCA_900157175.1 Oithona nana
AAATTGGTGGAAAAGGCCAAAATGCCAAAAATTCAAATGCGACATTTTGAGTAATTTTCAAACAATGTGACCTTGTAGTATAAGTAGAACTTGAAATACTCACCATGTTGAGGCCGATGAAGCCCATGATGATCATATCGAACTTCTTGTTGGTGATGATAGAGAACACAATGGATTGCGGCTTCCAGGAGGGCCGTGGCAAAGCCTTGACCGGCTTTTTGGAGCTGGCCTTCTTCATGGCGGCGATATACTTCTTCTGGTCCTCAGTCATGAAAGCATCTAAAGAGCTCCCACCTTTGTTTTTCTGCTCGTTGAACTTGTCAATGATCACACCAACGAGCAGGTTGAGAGTGAAGAAGGACCCAAAGAGGATAAAGAAGACAAAGTACATGTACATGTAAATGTTGACCTCACGATGGGGTTGGTCATCTTGCTCTACCGAGTCAATGGCATCGTTCATGATGTCGATCCAGCCCTTGAAGGTAGCAATCTGAAAGAAGAAGAAGCAGAATATTGGTTTTTGAAGTCTGATTTGAAGCTTGATGCTTTATGCCGCACCTGAAATAAGGCCAAGTAAGCAATGAAGACGTTGTCGTAGGTGACTCGACCATTGACCCAGTCAGCATTTCCATGCAGCTCCTTCTCCTGAAGGCAGACTGTTTTGTTGGGTATCACTTCATGACTGAATTTGCTTCCAGTGTCTAATTCCATGCACTTGAAAAACCGACCCATGAAGGTATTGACGCCGATGATGGCGAATATCAACCAGAAGATCAGACACACCAGAAGGACGTTGAAGATGGAAGGAAGAGCACCCACTAGGGCGTTGACAACGACCTGCATAATGCAAAGATTATTGAGAGGAGGTCGACCGATTAGTAGTACTGTCAACGGAAAACCAAAAAGTGCTCCTCATCAACAATGATGTTCTCTTTTTCCCTTTTCCGATTGCTGAGCCGTTTTCAAAAGGTAAAGAAACTCAAAAAAGGAGCACTTTATGGCCTCGACAGTACTCTCTATTTGGAACACAGCATTAGTATATTGAACTTTGACTACTTATTTTACTACTCACCTTCATACCCTCCATCTTGGCCATAGCCCTGAGAGGCCTGAGGGCCCGCAAAGTTCGCATGGTTTTGAAGATGGGAATATTACCGGCTCCCAGGAGACTGGCTCCAAAATTGACCAGGGAGACGGCGACGATGACAAAGTCGAGCCAACACCAGGCGTTGCCGAAGTACATAACACAGCCCATGGCAAAAAGTTTGAGGTCGGTCTCCAGGAAAAAGACCACGGTGAGGATACGATCTAGGTAATATAATGTGTCCATGAGGAGCGGCCGAGTCTCAAACCATATGTCCTCTAGAGTCATCACAGCACTGCTGAGCAGGATTAGGGCTAACACCACAGTTTCAAAGTATTTGTTTTCAATGAGCCTGTAATGGATAAGCAATGGATTATGCTGAGCTTGCCGTGCCAGTACAAGAACGGCGGCGCAGCCGCACAGGCTCAGTGGTCTGCCGTGCCAGTACGACAACGGCAGCGCAGAGCAGAGCGCCGCCATGTTCTGATTGTATTGTTATTACCTTGAGACTTGCAGTCGATGGCGATACCAAAGCTGCCAAAAGGGAGAATCAGGATCACCTATACAACAGGGGCAGACGCGATAACAGACTTCGGGGCAACATTCTTCGACGACGACGTCATCAACGGGGTCGATGAGAACCTCTTCCACGTGCTTGATCTCCGTCTGGCTAAGAATATCATTGTCACAGTTGTTTGCTGATACTGCGTTGTCCAGATGTTGATCCATCACTGATGCAGTATCATGCATCTTGAGCTGACTACTGTCACAGTCATTGTGATGATGATTATTTTCTAGCTTCTCATTGCAGTCAAACTGCAAGCTGCCATTGTGGCTCCAGCCGTGGCTATCCGCCTCCATGGCAGCCTCTTTGTTGTTGACGTTGTCTCCGTCGCCACGAATGGAGATGTCCATGCCCAGGCCGATGCTCATGTCAGAATACTTGTTGAGCCGATTCTCATTCTCATTGCCATTGCCATTGGCGTTGCCGTTGCCACCGTTGAGGCAGGCTCCATTGACATTACCATTGCCTCGCTTGGAGTCGTAGGATTTGAGACTTTGATTGTCTTGGTTTTTGACGTGTCCGTTGGCTCCTTGAATGGTGATGTCCATACCTTCGCCGATGGAAGAGTCGGGGAAGTTGTCTGCGGCTGAGTTGTTGGTGCTGTTGCCTGTCACCTTGCCTCCAAGCGGTAGGTGATTGATGTCCACTTTGAGGCCACCGCGGTTTTTCAAGTCGCCATTCTCACCCTGTAAATTAGAAAAAATTTGAAACTTGATAAGAAGACTCAGATGTTTCAAAAATCATGGATTACTTGGTAATTGTCCTTTTCGTCCGTCACCTCCAAGGCGATGATATCAGGACCTCCGGAACCACTATGCCCGGTTCCTCCACGAGGACCTCGGATGGCACGGACGATACTGTTTTTGATGCCACGGAAGAAATTGCCGATGCTTTGCTTGATCCACCGCTTGAAGCGACCTATCCGGTTGAAGGCGATGGCCATCTTGTCTGGTTCATCGTCTCCCTCCTCAGCTCCGCCTGGAAGAAAAATATATTAGAGTTGCATATGTTGAAAGTGTGCAACGGTTTTGGCACATGTCCATTTGCTTCTACTGTTTTAAACATTGGTGCATTTGTTGGTAGCTTTGCTGCTGTAAATGATTTACCTCCCATGTCGGAGAAGCTACTGAGTAGCAAAGCCAAGAAGAGATTGAGGATGACCAGATTTCCCACCAGGACGGTGGCCAAAAAGTAGGGGACGCAGGCGGGTCCGGCGACGTACATGCAGTCCCACATGGACTCGATCCACTCTCCACAAAGGACTCTGAAGACAATCATGAAACTGTGCATGAAATCCGTGAAGTTCCACCTTGGCAGCTCGCAGTCCCACTTTTCGCAGACTTTGTCGGTGTAATCCTTGCCAAAAAGCTGCATGCCCATCACAGCGAAGATGAATATGATAATGCAGAGGACGAAGGTGAGGTTGGACAGAGCGCCCACTGTATTGGCCATGATTGTCAGAATGTCATTGAGAGACTTCCAAGATTTGGCCAGCTTGAAGACGCGGAGGAGACGGAAGGATCGCAACATGGACAGGCCTTTGACACCTTCGGCCAAGAGTTCCACCAATGATAGAACGACGATCAGGAAGTCGAAGCAATTCCAGCCATCCTAACAAAGAACAAAGAGAACAAAAATAAGATCATCAGCAAGAACATCGGATTATTCAACTTGACCATTGCTTGTCAAAGCAAGAGTCAAGGTGCCTGAGTAGTCGAGTAGTAATGCGAATGCGGTCTTTGTAGTAGACCAAGTACGCTTGTCTTAGTCGCTGCTAGCTATGCTGGTGCCCAGCATGCTGTGACCAGCTGCAAAGAAGACAGCAAAGGCCGCCGCAGAGGCAAGCTCCTCCAGCTTTCTCGTGTCTTCGTAGCTATTGTTGGCCTGGTCCCCGGCAAGCTTCAGCCCCCTCAAAGTAGAGGGCTACACGCGCGCTCTCCGAAGGGGCTCCTCCGCTTGCTTGAGGAGCCAAAGAGGGAAAAGCGTTGCCGCGTCCGCTGCTGCTGGTACAACTGCAGTAGTAGTAGCTACGGCAGCGGCAAACCGCTCCTCATCGCCCCAGAGCTGAGGCTCGTCCTCGTGGACGACGTAAATATAAACCGTATGGGCCGTCATAGCTATGGCTATGGCAGTAGCGGCAAGCTCCTCTACGGCCTCCAAAGTGTGCGCTCACGTGGCCCAGAAGTAGCTCTAGCAGCAGTCCTCGGCAGCGGCAATCTCAAGTAGACATTTTCGCATGGTGGGCGCAAAAGCGGGAAACAGTCGCATTATCACATTCCGTCTACTACTATACTAAAGCTAAAGCTATTTCCCTTTTGTTTTGATTATTTTCCCGCGTAAATTCCAAACTGACCAATCAGCGCTCGAGATTTTGTTTATGTTTTGATTTCAACTGAGAAATTGACGGGAAATTTCAAATTTGAGTCATTGAGCAAAGCTGGAAAAGTAGTCAACTACTCACGGCAAAAAAGTAGCGAGGACTCATGGCCGCTAGCTTGATGAATGACTCCACAGCAAAGATGGTAGTAAAGAAGTAGTTGCCGTTGGTGAGCAAGGAAACGAAAAAGGGCGACCTGCAATGAAGTATCATGAGAAATCAAGCTGCTTTAGTGGATTTAGGTACACCTACATTCCGCCATTGTCAGCATAGTCGATACTGTAGTGGTCAGCGGCCATGAAAAGAACGTTGACGACGATGCAAAGCGTGATAGTCAGCTCAGTAAAGGGGTCAAAGACCAGGTAGGCCAGGACCTCGCTGACCTTGAGCCAGAGTGTGCAGCAGTCCCATATGCACAGAACTTTGAGAGACTCCGTCAGATACTCAGTCATGATGGCTTTGTAGTTGGGACCCTCGTCATCTTCGTCGTCGTCACCGAAGCCGCTCAGGTGGGTGGACTTGCTCATAGGCCGTTCACAAACTTGGTCAATGATGCTGTTCAGCATTTGCACGTCCTGCAAAACAAAAACAAACCCAAATGATGCGAATGCGGTGGTGAAAGATTCACTTTTTCTTCCCAGCTCGATACTATATATCACACTGCTCGAAATCTTCATTTTTTGTCCAAAAATTCAACTTTGATTTCCCGAGAAAATTGTCGNCAAAAACTCGTGAAAATGTTGTGGTTTTGGACTTTTTAGCTGTTGACAACTTTGATTTCACGAGAAAAATTGTCAAAAAAAAAATTTGGGTGAAAAACTCGTGGAAACGTTGGGTGTTTCTGTCAAAATTGAATTTTTGGACAAAAATTTGACTTTTAGAATAGTGTGTATATACAGAGATAGGAAAGAAGGAAAAAAGAAGTCAGCAGCAGCAGCATTGAGACGCCAAACGAGGACGAGGACCGAAACAGCGCAGTGGCGACATACAGACTATGCAGCCACTAAAGGGAAAGGAATCATGAACTCCTACTACTATAACCACACCCAATTGTTTTATTTCCAGGTACTACTACTACTACTACTTTGTAGTATGTAGGTGCATAGAACAACAAGCTTGTAAAAGTAAGACAAACACAACGGCAACTTAGTGTGATTAGTCGTTGGCCGATTTTTGTTAATTTTGCTTTGGTTGAAGAAGAAGTAAACTTAGTTGCTGCGCGCTTGTAGTGCTACTGTCTCCTCCCTATGACCATGTGATAGTATCAAAGTCATCGCCATTCATGTCATGCTTGCTGACAAACTGCTACGCATCATCATCATAAGGCAAAACGACAAGGGCAGCAGCAGCTCCAGCTCATTCTCTTCTGGAGAATGCTTGCTTGCCAACCCCCCTTTAATTGGCTGCCATCATCATGTCCTCCATTTCATCTTTCCTTTCTTTGGTCTCAAAGAAGTCTTGTTTTCTCTTTTATCTTTGGTGCCAATTATTATAGCAATGCCGATGATGCTAAAGGCCGATTGCTTTTCTTCGAGTAGTAGTGCAAAGGCTATTGACGTAATGAGACCTTTTCTTTCTTATTGCGGATTGCTGCTACTAAGTGAGGAAGGGATGCTGCTGCTGTAGTACTTTCTGCTCGTGACTCTTTATTGGGTTGCATTGAAAATGCAGTGCTTATTTCTGCTTGGTTATTATCATTGCGTTATTACACGGTGTTTGAAAATCACAGAAAAAGTCTCATTCTACATTGCGAGCGAAGCGAGCTACGTTTACATTTTGAGTGGACAAAAGTTAATTAAAAATGCCAAAAATGGTCCATTTTGGCGAGTTTTTGAAAACCTGAAGCTTGCGGTCAAACAGTGTTACCAGACAGGTCAGTTTTAATAGGTCAAAAATTGGTGGAAAATGCCAAAATTGAAAAATTCAAATGCGACACTTTGGGTGATTTTCAAACACTGTGTATTATGATTGGGCTTACCTGCAAGTCGACAGAGTCTTTGCCATTGCTAATGAAATTGTTCCCTGCTGTATTGAGCCGGCCACTTTCGTGGCTCTCACCAATATAGTGGCAAGCTCGATGGAGATTCGAATGGTCGTTAATGGGCTCCAAAACGATGGAGTTGGGTGAGGATGTTTGGTGTTTGATTGACTCGTTGAACAGGCTGGCCATTCGTTTGGTCAAAATGCCCTCTTTGGTGGAGCCTGAAGCACTACACAGTCCAGCTCTGCTGTCCCCTGCTGTCACCGGTGGCCCCGGCTGCATCGCACCCGGGGGATAACGCAAGTCTGTATGAGAGTTGTAGGAGTTGTCCACTAGCTTGCCGGTGTGAGAATTATATGACAATTTTCGGGCTAGGCCCATGCGGGTAGGTGTATCTACAACGATACCCCCATTCAGTTCCGACTTGGGAGTCACCGCTGTCGAGTCGTCGGCGTACGGAAGATGTTCTTGAGCATCCAGGTAGGTGAATAAGACCAGCGGCTTCTTGCCGGCGGCGGCAGCCGCCGCGGCCGCCGCGGCAGCCTCGACGGAGCTACCGTACTTGCCGGTCAGCCTCACATGTGAAGAAAAGGAAGTGGATTTGGAGGCCCGCTGGACAAAAGGAGAGGCTGGTAGGCTGGTCAGCTTACCACCAGTGGTGCCACTGACCGAGCCTCCCAGGCCGCTGCTGAGGCCACTGCCCACCGTCGGCACATGGGCCATGGCATGGACACCATTGGTGAAATTTTCATTGGAACGGTACCTGAAAATAACCAAGCCAGATTGAGAAAAGCAGCAACTTGAACTATAGTACTATGGCGGCTTGCTCGTTTATATACATTATTATTATTATATAGCTGTAAACTAGTAGTAAGCTGGCATGCAATGCCATTTCCTACCTATATTGTAATACAGCAGTATACTATATACTGCTATGCTATGCAGTAGTATGCCTGCTGTGTCCCAAATAGAGAGTACTGTCAACAGAAAACCAAAGAGTGCTCCTCATCAACAATGGTGGAAATTATTCTCTTTTGGAGTAGCGCACACCCCGATGATACTTTTTCCGTTTTCAAAAGGGCAGAAAACTAGGGTTTTATGGATGCCTTGACAGTACTCTCTATTTGGGACACTGTATGTAGTATGCTAGCTTAGTATGCGTGACAATAAGATCAAGAATCAGGAAAGAACAATCTGAAAATCTGTTAGTACCTAGCGGCTGCCGCTACTACAGCGGAGGACATGCTGATTCGGTCGGATTCGTTATCATTGTTGACGCCGTCGACACTCTGACTGAAGCTGTTGGCATTGACTACCATGTACTTGGCGGCGGTGGAGCCCACCAGTGACTCTCGACTGGGACTGGTCTTGCTGTTTCCGTTTCCTGCTGTATTGCAGCCCACATCGACCAGTGGTCCAGTACCCGAGTCTGAATCATCTGGCGTCTCGGCTGGCTCCTCGCCAATAGTCCCATTCTGCAAACACGATCCCCCTGGGTCATCGGGCGGCTCACTGCCTCCTCCGCCGAAGATTCCTTCCATGGCCTGGGCAGCCTCGACTGCTGCGGCCTCTGCTTCGGCCAGGGCTGCCTCCTCTGCTTCTTTTATTGCTTCTAGCTCCTCTAATTCGCGTTGGGCCTCCTCTTCGGCTTCACGCTGCAATTCGTCGTAGGACATTGCCACAATAGCCAAGATCAGATTGATGAGGTAGAAGGAGCCCAGGAAAATGTTGCCTATGAAAAAGATAATATGCCACGGTCCTGCCGTTCGCAAGGTGATTTGGTAGAGGTTTTCCCAAAAATCCTGCGTCATGAGTCTGAAGGCACAAAGGTAAGCAGCTCCAAAGGAGTCGAAGTTGGTGTAACCATAATTGGGGTTAGGCCCCTTGCCCTGTAGGCAGGAGGTGCCCAGAGGGCATTTTCCGGCCCCGGAGGCATTTCCGCACATAATGTAGTTATTCAACTCTGGATGGACGTACCAAGCAGTCTCGTTGCGGACCTGCAAATCAAATCATAGTAAGTGAAAATCAAATCAACAATCATAATTTGCAGATTGATGAAATACGTTTTGGGTCCAAAGTTAGAAGGCTGCGCATTTGCCAACTTTGGAAATTCGAGTGGAATCAAAAAAGAGAAAAGTGGGGGAAATAGAAAAAAAAATCAATGCTGCCGCGGCCGGGAATCGAACCCATAACCCGTCGATAACTGACCAAATGTCTGTTTTGACAAATTAGGTCCACTTGAAGATACAGTTTAGACACAGATTTGACCAAAAGTGCCCATTCACAGACTCGTTACACAGACTCGGTTCTCGCTTCGCTCGAACCTCGTCTGTTCCACTCGAAATGAATGATTCTTACCCAGGAGTCCCAGGCTTCGTGCGAAAAGTTTCCCCATCGGGACATCTCTTCGGTGTCGTTGAAGGGGAAGTTCCTGATGCAAATCTGACTGAGCACACCCATGTAGATCTGCAGGCCGAGGAGGGCGAAGACGGCCAGGACAAAAATGGTGAGGATTATCACATCGCGCAGGTTCTTCACAGAGTAGATGATGGCGCTCACGATGGTCTTGAGGCCGGGGATCACAGCCACAGACTTGAGGGCCCGGAACACACGGAACGTTTTGATGGAGGAGAAGGAGCCCAAGTCGATGGCAATTGTCACGTAGGACATACCGATCACGCTGATGTCCAGCCAGTTCCACGCGTCACGCAAATACGTGTACTTGTCCATGATAAAGCCGCGCGCCAAGAACTTGACGGCGAACTCGTACGTGTAGATGGCAGTAAATATCACTTCTGTCGACGAGGTGTACCTGAAATCATCGTATGTCTTTCAATCAGTTAACTCAGTTAGTACACCTCTTCCCATATAGCAGCCAAATACAGCCGCCGCCGGGATGAGACTATTCAGACGGAAAGAAATATGAAAACTAAGGGATGATAGTATAGCTGTGTCCCAAATAGAGAGAGTACTGTCAACAGAAATCCAAAAAGTGCTCCTCATCATCAACGCTAGAAATTCTATTTATGTCCTCTTTTGGGGTAACGCACCCCGATGATCCTTTTTCCGAAAAGGTAAACAAACTCAAATTTGGCAAAGCGAAAAAAAGGGCAGAAAACGAGTTGTTTTTCAAATCCAAAATCATCGATCAGTTCTCTCTATTTGGAACACTGGATTGGATAGAAGTAGTCATTGACAATGACAGTAGTAGGATGATCACGACAGGGTCACTTTCTAATACGAGTAGGTAGGTGAAAAGTAGTATGCATAGTTCTCTAGATCAATAGAGAAAACCGAGGTGAATTGTAGCTTTTTTTCAAAGCTTCTAATCTGTTGTTGCTCTAGAGGGGGGCTGGTCTCTCCTCCTCACCTAAAGTATAATAGAGGTGTGGACTATGTAGGAGGAGTTGGAGCTGGAGCAAAAAGGAGTAAAGGATAATAGATGGCACGGACAATCACAGCACAAAAAAGGAAGCCCCCTTTTGACTAATAGATCTGCAATGTAGTATAGACTAGTATATATGGTGATAGTCAAAGACGACTTCTAGTTGGTAGTAGTATTTTAAATCGTGTGAAGGCACTAAAGAACATCAGTTGTAACTGTTGGGCATATATAGTAGTAGTGCATGCAATGTCAATGTGCAACTTAATCTGCAAACTCCAAAGACAGTATTAGAGTAGCAGAAGAGCTAGGTTGCACTATGTAGGGGTCATCAGACCATCACACACACCTAAACATGGTAGAGATATAGTAGTAGTAGCATGGCAACTAGAGAGGACAATTAAAGGTGAGCAATTAGTTAGTGTAAAATGATGATCAAAGTGTTGTAGTTTCGGATGCTGATTCCTCTAAAAATGGACGAGTAGTAATGTGTAGTAGTATTCCAAGGTACTCTAGAGTATCTAATAACCGTACAGCATCTCTGTTAAACGTACATAATGGAAAACTAGATTTCATATGGCTTGCAAAGAAGGACAATTTGATGGTGTCGAGCTGATGGTAAATGACCAGTTTAAGACTTTTAGTATCAATTTGAATGCTCAGCTCAACATGTGAATGGAATGACTCCTTTTGATTTAGCCCTACATATGTACGGTTATTAGATACTCTAGAGTAGATATCTAAAAAACTTACTTGTTTAAATTGCTCCTCAAAACTCCAGTTTTGTTGGGAAGAAAATTCTGATGAAGGTGTAGATTGGGTGGAAGCTGGGGGTGTGGCTCCACGAGAATGTACCCGATCTTCCATGCCACGCCCAGTATTAGAGGGCGGGAGTGGGCCGCCTAAAGAGACAGGTGGGTTTAATGGATTCAATCCTTTGCCGAATCCTCCTTCAGCGGCTAATTGCAAAGCGGCCGCAGTAGAATGAGGAAGGCCCGCTAGGGGTGGAAAGGGCGGCAGAAGGGAGTGGCCGCCCGCCCGGAAATTTGACAAGGGTGAAGTCAAATATTCTCTTCTGAAGGCTTCTAAACCGGCTAGGCCTATGGGTGGGGGGTCTTTGGGCAGGGATGTGGGTGTACGTAAATCGCGGGTTTCGTTGGTGTTGTTGTTGTCATTGGAGCCCGAATTGGGACTTAGATTCGACATGTCTAAACCTTCTCTTTGGGCTCTCAGTTCTTTTTCGATCTCTTCTCGTTCCTCTCTTTCCTAAAGAATGACAAAAAAAAAAAAAAAAACACATCAAAATCCAGAAATGGATCAAAATCCAGAATTGGATCAAAATCCAAATATGGATCAAAATCCTGAAATGGATCAAAATACAGAAATGGATCAAAATCCAAAAATGGATCAAAATCCAGAAATGGATCAAAATCCAGAATTGGATCAAAATCCAGAAATGGATCAAAATCCAAAAAATGGATCAAAATCCAGGAATGGATCAAAATCCAGAAATGAATCAAAATCCAGAAATGAATCAAAACCGTATGGATCAAAATTCACAAATTGACCAAAAATCTAAAAAAAATCTAATATTTACTTGTTGTTTGAGTTTTTCTAGAGTTTCGGGATCAACGTCAGTTGGTGGTACCCTTGAAAGGGCATCAGGCGATTCTCCATCCCTCGACAATTCGTTATCACTCATGGGTTCGTCATCTCCACCCGAAGACTGCGAAAAGATTTAGTAGTGAGCAAAAATTACTAATGTGAAGGAAGGCGAGAGTAGCAGCGGCGCAGCTACATTTTTTGCTCCACTTGACGTGGAATGTGTGTACCGATTTACAAGAATCTCCACTACTACTACTGAGTTCTACTGCTTTAAAACAATCACACCTTGCCACAAAAAGGTGACAGAAAGAAATACATTTTCTAAAGGAATTTCTAAATTAGTAAAAACACAGTGTGTACAATAGACACCTTCAAATTTGGGCCGGTATGGAGCGGGACAAGTATGTTGAAGTGTATTGGATACTGATCATAGAAATGTAAAGCATTTTGAGATTTGAATTACCACAAAAGGCCACAAGGCTGTCAAAGATTTCACTAAAGAAGATAAATAATACTTTTGAGACATTACTCTATAACTACGCCTCTGTGGAGTAGTGGTCAGAGCGACTGACCAGAATTGACCCACCAATGAAGGTACCGTGGGTTCGAATCCCAGCCAGGGACCTATACTCTTTTTTCCTAGGATTTTTAGGATTTTATTTTTTCACAATTTTTTAAAACTGCCTGTGGCAATTTTTGGAACTTTTTTTTTCAAAATCGCTTCTATTTTTGTAATTAGTATCCAATACACTATAACATACTTGAGCCGCTCCATGCCGGACAAAATTTGAGGGTGTCTAGTGTACAAAGCCTAAAATATGTCCGGAAAATGCTAATTTGTTGGGGTCCTGTTGGGATTTGAACCATCCTGAAATTCATTGATAGAAAGGTTTTTGAGAAGAGGATAATTTTCATATCTGCCAAGGCTGTAATCAAGGGTTTGGGATAAAGAGGAGTAGCATTAACGGCTTCTAGTTGATGGTCAGTATTAAAAAAAAAGCTTTGGGGCACACGATAATTTGGACTTTGGAGCTTTAGTAGGAAATTTACATGAAGATTTTGAGGAGAGAAGGATGCCTGATGGTCTGGGGGTGCAGAGATCAGCTTCCACCATCATTGATATTGCTATAGACCCCAAAAGCAGAAGAATAATAGGTTTTTGTGCCAGAAAACGTTACGATTTTTATGTTCCTAGTCATGTTTGATATGCATTGTTCGTTCCGCTATAGCTTCAGCAGCCAGAGTGAGAAAAGTTGTAAATGCTTTTCCTGATTTCATGCAGCTATAAACACTGAATAATCCTCCGGTGCTGACCATTCAGAGCGCGAAAAAGTGAAAAATTGTTCAAGTCACATTGGACATTATCCAGGTCAGATTTCAGAACTGACCAAAAATAGCTTCAGCTGCTACTTCAATTTCAATTCAGTACTTTTGACATTTATCAATTTCTTACATAGGAGTGCATGGTTCGAATCCCCATAAGGACATAAATTCGTGACCAAGTTTCTTGTGACAAAGTACCAAACTCTGGATCAGCTGATTTTGAACCCTAATGCCCCCAAACAAACATGATTTGGGCGCGAAAATTCAAATTTTGAACCCTAATGCCCCCAAAAGATTTTTGGGACATATTTTTGAGAAAATTAATGATTTTCACATCAAATATTTCTACTGACATTTCGGATATTTTTTTGTCATTTGACACACTGTGCTAGATGATAAATTATGATGTACTTCAATGCATTGCTTTAGAGAAGTAGGGAGTGCCTAAATCTAGTAAGTCAATCAAGGTTTCTATTTGATGCACCAGCACATTGCTATACATGCATAAAGCATGCATAGCAAAATATGCATTTTCCCAACGCCATCTAGCCAACGAACTTGATTGGCGTAATTGTTGCATCTCTCGCGCATAATAATATTCCTAAAATGAGGAGCTATACTTCTAACCACAGTAGATCAGATGTTAGTAATAAAACATCTTTCAAAAGGGAAAAAAAAATATTCTTTTGATGTCAATATTACTTGTTATGTACTAATGAGCTAATTAAAGTACAGCTGTGTGTTTTTCAAAACATATTACTGGCTAGATGGCGTTTACAAAATGTGAAAATGCAGTTTCATTTGCCTTGAAATTGCAATAAAGAAAAACAAAAGACTATGGCTATCCATAGTAAAAATTCTCTCGGATTTATGACACCCCTTTGTGATGCTAGCAAAAACAGTTACTAGAGAAGAAGGTAGAGATGCATTAGAATGCCATGTTTTCAAGCACACTAAAATCTGTTTTTTTCTGCATTAAAACTAACATGCTTGAAATGTCAATGGTGCTTTACAATGGCTTGATCAAAGTACTTTTTTAGTGCCTAATAAGCCTACAATACCTAATATGCTTTCCATAACTACATTTTGATACAAAATTATGTACGAAATGGTCTTAATTGTGCTTGAAGGACGGTTTGTCTCCCTTTTAAGGTCAATACATAATCACAATTTTAAAGCTAGGAGGTTGAAACATTGCTTACATTTACACTTCTGCTATGAGGTTGGCCTCCGAGGCCTCCGAGGCCATCGAGGCCATTAATGACCAAAATTGCCCTTATAAGATTCTTATGTAGATTATGGAGCTAATGAGGACCGAAAGACCAAGGAAGCAAAGCGTTTTAAAAACTTTTTTGTTTAGGCTTACCTGAGCACGTTGGTCCAATCTAGTCCCTAAGGGTACCGGGGGTCCATACCCGTGGGGTGTTCCAAGTGTCTCCATCCCACGGGAGATATTAACGGGTTCACCTTTGGACCGAATCTTGGATTTTCGCTCAAAATTGCAAAAAAGTTGCAATGAAAGCTTTTCTTGAAACTATGTTGACACTGTGTAGTGGGTTGAGCCACTACTTTCCAGATGCTTTTTCCAATATTGAGTAGGACTGAACTGTTACATACAACAGCGAGAGTTCTCGTCTCCTCCTTGGAAAAACTTCGTAGTCTCGTCACCACGAGGAGAACGGAGGAAAGAAGAGCGATCAGCGCACGTTTGAAACGCTGCTGCTTCGTTGAATAACGTCGGCAACGTCGTCACTCTCGAGCATCATCAAACGTAGCGCTGCTGCTGCTGCCTTCTGCCACCAGCCAAAACCATCACCAGCTTCTTGAGCAAAAAATAACACAGCTTAACCAGGCACCTAAACACCTTGCTTGCTTTGAGACTTTGTGCATTGGCCTCATTTTTACGAGCTGCATCATCACTTTTGAACTTCAATTCCAGACACAAAATAAGCTATTGCTTTGTAGAAAAAGGCAATTTTCGAGTTTTGAAAAATTGGAAGATAGTCAACCTTCAAATGTTGTTAGATGACGGGTTTTCGGGTTTAGAAAATGGGTAAAATATAAGCTATTGCTTTGTAGAAAAAAGGCAATTTTCGAGTTTTGAAAAATTGGAAGATAGTCAACCTTCAAAATGTTGTTAGATGACGGGTTTTCGGGTTTAGAAAATGGGTAAAATATGACAGTGAGAGTAGTCCAAGTACTCTAGAGTATCTAATAACCGTATAGCATCTATTAAGCGTAGGTAATGGAAAACTCGATTTCTTATGGCTTGCAAAGAAGGACAATTTGATGTTGTTGAACTGAGGGTAAATGACCAGTTCAAGACTTTTGGTAACAATTTGACTGCTCAACATGTGAATGGAATGACTCCTTATGATTTTGCTGTACATATGTACGGTTATAAGATACTCTAGAGTATGTATCGAGCTGTTTCAAAGATCATTGTAAAGGTCTACAATGTGCAACGCTACGATTCATCATCACGTAGGCCACACTATAGATGAGAGAAGACGCAAGCTACATCTACATGCTTGCGTGCTTTCTCGACATATCTTTCAACTCAGTAGAACTTTATGTACATTATATTTGCTAACAAAAAGACTAAAATTCTTGCTCTAGCAAATATAATGGAAAATATTTCGCACAGTTAAAAAAGAGCTGACATCATAATCACTCCAACAACAACAAAAAAGACTCAACATATTCCGTAAAATATGCATCTGGAAAGCTTTACTAAAGAGGTTTTTTTAAAAAAAAAATTTTGGAAGTGAAATAAAACGCCATCTAACCATTTTTAGCTGTTTTTCAATGTTGTGCTGCTATGAAAAATGTCAAATGATTTTTGACTGCAATCTCCAAGTTTTGAAGAAATTTTGTTGTGGTTTTTCTGACTACTGCAGATAGATATTATCTGTCAGCAGAACTTCTGGAAATACCAATATGCGAAAATCATCAAGCGGGCAGTGCACCCTAGAGTAGTGAAATTAACGACTTTTGATCTATCTTGTTTGCTTCTAGTCAAGTTTCTCATGATGATCAAGATCTCAAATGTCACCCAGAAAACATTAATTATTTTTCTGTCTTTTGAGTTTTCCTTCTTGGCAGCAGAAGTAGAAAAAGCAAAACAAAGAAAATGGTCAGAAAAAAGAATTTGAAAAGAAGCATTCCACATGCATGATCGGACTTTGAATGGAGCTTGAACTGAGCCTCAAACTCTGAGCAGATTGCAAACCAAGAGATTTAGGCCATTCAATTCAACTTGGCAAAATGCAAACCATTGTCAATGACCATTTCTAAAGACTTGACCCTCATCTTGATATCTTAAGTTCAAGATTTTTAGGTAGGCAGGAGGGGTCCTTTTCAATTGATCAAGGATTTTCAAACACACTGACTCAAAGCAAGATTTTTTGTGCAAAAAATTCGATTTTGGTAAAATTGGGGAAACAGTATTTTGTACCAGGTGTCCCAACAAGTTTTAGACAGGAATTTAGCCAAAAATCGCTAAATGATTGAGATTTTCACTAAAACTTCTCGTCTAAAACTTGTTGGGACACCCTGTATTTTCACGTTTAAGATAATGTGATATTTTTGGCAAGAAAATTCAAACTTTTTCACAGAATTTTTAAGTCAAAAATTCAATTTTAAATACATAGAAAATATTTGAATTTTTTGACAAAAAGTGGGCTTTTAGCACAGTGTGGGTGGCAGCCACCGAAAAAATACCATTGAGGATTTGTTCCTTTAGTATAAAGCGTGTGACAGTCCCTTTGTGGTCTGAGAAGAAAACCATTGGATAAAGGAAGAGGAGGAGGGGATGGTCTAGTAGCATCATCAACTCATATCAGAGTCGATAAAACCAGACAAGCAGGCTTAGAGTGCGGGCGCTCCTTAGTTTTCCTGGCTTCTTCTCTCTACACAGTACACACATGTACTATGTTAGATGGCGCTTTATAGGCGCTCTTTTGATACGGGTAGGCGTGACTTTGATATCAAAAGAGACCACCTACCAAATATTAGAAGACTAAAAGGTTCCGATCCACAGAATTCCCAAAAGTCCATGTTGGGTATTTGATTTTGGGGGAATTAGGGTTCGATTAATACACGGAGCTTGATTTGCTCTTTGCAAAGACTTTTTCACGTTGTTTAAAAAATTGCTCAAATTGTCCCATTTGAATTTTTCAATTTTGGCATTTTCCACCAATTTTTGTCGTACTAAAACTGACCTGTCTGGTAACACT
>LT728047.1:95615-108984 GCA_900157175.1 Oithona nana
ATTTTGAAAATTCTTAGATTTTGAAAATTCTTAGATTTTGAAAATTCTTAGATTTTTCCTAGATTTTCGAAATTCTTAAACTTTCAAAATTCTAAGATTTTAAAACTTTTTAACCTTTTAACCTTTGCTCGCGCTTTAAGTTTGAAAAGTTTCAAACTTTTTGCATTTATATTTTGCTCTCTGTAGCAAACCCTTAGGGCCTTTCGAGTCTAGTCTTGTAACCAGATGCTTTTAGATAAACCTTACCTGAATATATAAAAGAGACAGGAAAGAGTTTCATTCATTCCTTCCTGAGATGTTGGCAAGTACACTACTCCTGGCCCTTGTGTTTTCAAGCACAGTTTTAATTGATGGTTTATCGGGTTTATCTGAGTCATGTGGGTGTGCCATTGAAGAAGTGGAGTCCTTCAATGCAGGAAGAATTCCTTCAAGGATTACCGAAATCTATTGCCACCAACCTGGTGCTACCTGTATAGGACATTTTAAGGTACCCATTGCTTCATTCCTTTAGTATTATTCTATCACATACCCTTTCTTATAGTGTCGTCAATTGGATGGACTATTGGATGTTGGATACATTCAAATAATCAATGATCTGGAAATGGTTGTGTTTAGAAGGAACCTAACCATTGGTATTGGTTGCATTTGTACATCTCCGAGGGTCCAAAGAACTTACCAAACCGAAACCATAGAATTCTGAACTTATGAATAGATAAAAGGATTGATTTTGAGCGGGAGAGAGAAAATACAGATTTAATACATCACGATAGGAAATATCCCTTTGATGTTTTTTGTTGAGCGTAACTCCGGTTTTTGCCGATTATTTTTTGGCACTAATCAAGAGATTCTTCCGAAAATGAAAACATTTATTTAGCGCAAGAAAACGGAAGTGTGGCACGCAACCTTTCAAGCCAATTAAAAAATGGATAGATGGTTTTAAGTATCGATTATTCATCTATCCATTTTAATTGGCAAAAATTCTAAGCTGATTTCAAGAGTTCAAAAAAGTCTTCGAAAAAATATGAAACCTGAACCTAGGCAGGTGTCCGGATTTACCAAGGTATCCGGACAATAAAGCGGAGCGAGCGATAAAGCCCCAACACACACCCACACAAGCCCAACACACACTTTAATAAAAATTAGCCTACTTGACCAAAAACAAGACTGAAAACGAATTTCAGTACTGACCGCGAGTATGCTTGGCCTCGTTCACTGCATATTACTTTTACAAAAGTTCCTCTATAAGAACAACTTATCGACTTCTAGGACAGCGGAGCCTCATAGCATGCTCGCGGTCAAAAATTGAAAGACGCTTCGTTCAGTCGGCCTCCAGCCTCCCTCGCTCCGCTTCAGATAAATTGAAGGTAAATTCGTTAAACATGTTCATTCTTCATATGTGTGCAAGGGGTAGGATCCAGAGTTATTCCCATCGTTCCCATCTATTAAAACACATAGTATGTATGCTTGTACAGTGCACACGTATGGAGCTTTCATAAAAAGTAAAATAGGTTCACAAATTGACTGTCATTTTATATTTTACATAGTAATTTGTCTAAATGATCCTTCCCACAGTTGTAGGACAGGCACGTATGAATGATTTATGAGGTAAACTCTCCTGATCAAAGGTACATACTTACCTTGAAAGGTAGTTATTATTTGTCCCTGCTTGACATCACTGTATTTTTAAGAATATTAGGAAACTTATTTTGCTCTAATGTCTAATTGTTCAAACAATTGCTCTTTGGTGAATATATTCAATCTGATTAAAAAGCTGATTCACTTTTGTCTATTTTTGGTCTTCTTGATCCTGACCATTAATGGATTGAAAAACTTACTTTCTGGAGAGACAACTTTTTTGGTCTCTACAAGAATACCAACCAATGTAACTTTACCATCCTTCACTATCTGTCCATATGCATATAATGAAACCTTCTTGGATAAGAAAGTATTGGCCAAGAAAGTATTGTCTAAAGGAAAATTGCCCTTTTCAATTGATGTATCAGCCTACATGCAATCCCAAAAGGATGGGGGCTACACCATTTTTAACCTTCTAAGTAATGAGGCTTTGAAGGAACATTTTAATGCTACATTTGAAGAGGTTTGGGACTTTCAATGCAAGATCTATCCCCCATCAACAAACCTTGATTCTTGTACACCTTGCCTGACTTTTAAAAGTCCTACTTTTGAAGGACAATTTGAGATTGGATATGTAAGTTGAAATTAAAAGGTCAAAACCTTCTAAAAGGTAAAAGATGTACATTTCGTTTTCAGATCACCATAGGATTCAATAAATATCAGGGAAGTGACTTCTTGAAGAAAATCAATGGATTTAATATTCAGTTACATGAACAAGATCAATCGTTGGCCCTCGAAAAGTTTTATGGGTGGGACCATTTAATTTATGTGTCATTTGAAGAAAACAAAACGTAAGGTTAAATTAGTTTTCAAGGTAGTGATAAATGACAACATTTAAAAATGTCTCTCCACAGGATGGAAGTAAACAAACTTCTTCAGTTAACAGAAAAGGAAGTCATATTACAATGCTTGAAAATCACTCAAAAAGTCTCATTTTACAACATTACCAGCAAAAATATTTTAATTTCCGAGCCGATGATTCATCTACAGGGTGACTCAACAAGTTTTTAAGACCGCAGTTTAGCAAAAAAAATCTAAAAGGCGAAAAAAATCGTGAAAGTTTGTTTCTAGCTAAGCAAATCTCGCTTCAATTTGGCGATCTTTTTAGCGAAAAATTAAAATTCTAATTTTTTGCGTTTTTTGATATTTTTGATATTTTTTGCGCGAAAAATTCAAATACTTTTGAAAAACTATAATTTTGTTTTGGACATAAAAAATCTCACTGAGACTATTTTGTGATTTTCAAATACTGTGTATTGGCCGAATTTGCTAATTCTGAATTTTTTATACATTTTAGGTGTTGTCTGGAATCGGTGGGATTTTTTGTATCGCACTGGATGGAAGTGGGTTTTGGTCATTTGTCTATTGGTCAACATGCATTATTTCTCTTTTATTTTTCGCAATGAACATCTTCAAAATGCTGCCTGCATTAGAAGCAAGGTTTCCACTATTGTCGAAAGTGGTAAGTGTCAAATCAAATCAATTTTGAAACAATTAAAATATTTGCGTAATTTCCACACTTAAAATACAGGGTGTCCTAACAAACTTTCGCGAATTTTGTACTTTTGTGTTTTTCAGAGACTTGGATATGTTGGCATTTGGCTGATTCTCTATTTGATTTGTGCACTCTTAAGTGTGATAAGTTTCAACTTAAGTGGGGTAAGTACTTTTGAAAATATTTTTAAACATTTAAAAAAAAATCACATTTACAGATCTTGGTCTACGTGTTGATCGGTCTTTTCGGACTTGATTTGTTTTTCCGTTACCGCGCTTACAAATCCGGAGGAGGTGCTGATGCCACCGCTTCAAATCCAACCGCCACCGCAGCTTCAGGTGGAGAAGTGCCCAAGTACTGATGATCATCCCAAAAGACTTCCAAAAATTATCATGAAAAATATTTTAGTATATTTGTGATATGTAACTTATCGATCTGATTGATTTTTCCCGAAATGATTGCTTTTCTCAAATCTCAAATAAAATCTCAATATTTTTTGGCCCAAAAATAAGTGTGCAAAATATGCAAAATACGCGAGCGAAGCGAGTGACCGCCAGTGGTCTCGCTTTAGGTGCCGGAGGCACCGTCTAAGCGAGTTCTTTAAAAAATTAGTTTAATTTGGAAGTAGGGCCAAATTCAATTTATCAAATATGTCTGACTTCGTCCCGCCCATTTCACTTTTTATTATTTGTTCAAGACCGAAAAACTTTTTCGGTCTTGAACAAATAATAAAATGTCCGCAACAATGTCAATAACTTCCTTGAAAGGCTTGAAAGTTAGTTATCATTTGTCCTTACTTGAAGTCGCTGAACTTGACTTGACTTTCTCCGCTATAAAATGTCTAGTTGTTCAAACAATTGCTCTTTGGTGAATATATTCAATTTGATTAAAAAGCTGATTCACTTTTGTCTATTTTCGGTCTTCTTGATCCTGACCGTTATAGGACTGATAAACTTACTTTCTGAAGAGACAACTTTTTTGGTTTCTACAAGAATACCAAAGAATGTAACTTTACCATCCTTCACTATCTGTCCACATGCAATTAATGAAACCTTTTTGGATAAGAAATTATTGGCCAAGAATGTATTGTCTAAAGGAAAATTGCCCTTTCCTATCGATGTATCAGCCTGGATGCAATCCCGAATGGACGGACAGTACACCACTTTTGACCTTTTAAGTGATGAGGTCTTGAAGAATGACTTTAATGCTTCATTCAATGAAATATGGGATTTCCATTGTAAGATCTATCCTCCATCAACAAAGTTGGATTCTTGTACGCCTTGCCTGACTTTTAAAAATCCCACTTTTGAAGGAGAATTTGAAATTGGACAGGTAAGTTGAATCAAAGTTAACAAATAAATGTAAACAAAAAAGGTATAAAGATATTCATTTCAGATCAACATAGAAATCAATAAAAATGAATATAAAGAAAGTGATTTCTTAAAAAGGATTAAAAGATTTACAATTCAGTTGCATGAAAAAGATCAATCGTTTGCCCTCAAAAAGTTTTATGATTGGGGTCATTCAATTTATGCTAATTTTGAAGAGAACAAAAGGTAAGGTTATCTTAGTTTGCAAAGTAGCAATTCAAGTCCACATTTTCTAATGTTTCTCCACAGGATAGAAGTAAACAAACTTCTTCAGTTAACAGAAAAGGAAGTCATTTCAAGCCCTAATGCCGAATGCAACGATGACAAAGAATACAATCCTGATAGGGAAATGACTTCTTTGATCACTAAAAAGATTAAATGTAATTTACCTTGGAGTAATTTACAAATGGACCAATTGGATGATTGTAAAACAGAAGAAGAGTTTGAAAATTATTTGAAAGAGATAATTGAGGAACAAGAGGCAATTGAACGTATTCCTAAAAAATGTCAGTACAAAATTTGGAGCCTAACACATTGGGGAGAAGGATCAAAAGATGGAAACACTTCAGTATTTGTTGATTTACTTTCAACAAGAGGACAAGTATGAACATATTCAGATCATACATATTTTTAAGTCATATTTACTTATCTTTTGTAGGTCAATATTGAAAAGCAAGTTTATGTATACACTCTAGAATACTTTATTGGAGTGCTTGGAGGTTACTTAGGATTATTTCTTGGTGGTAGCATTCTTGGATTCTTTGAATGGATTGAAAACATTTTTTCAAAAATATGCCCTAACTCTGGTATAAATTGAAGGTTCCTCAAGTTGCTGCATTGAATACAAATAAATAAAAGATTTTTCCAGGTTTTATTTCTATTTTCTTGGTTAGAAAGCTCTTGGTTATATATACCTGACATTTTTGGTGTAGGTTTTTTCATCCAATTTGGTAAGTGCCAAGGAGTCTATTGCAATACGGACACATATGGGATATATCTCTATCTCGCATCAAACAACATGGAATGCATGACAAACACCAACAACTATAATATAACAAAGAATTTGACAACTTTTATGCAATCTTTTAAAAAGAAACTTACCCAAAAAAGCATAAAAGTGATCCAATGATCCAAGCTTCAATTGGTGAACTGTAATCAATATAAACCCGAGTTTGAACCCTTTTCCGACAAACCATACACATGGTCATGACAGGGTTAGGTCCCAAGATTGGAACAGTCTGCGAAAAAGCCACAAATGTTGTGGTTGGAATGGCATCTAAAATGCAAAATATTGTAGAACATAATCTAGTAAAATTCTATTTAAAAATATTTTACAAGCATGTTGATGGTTGAAACTTGCTTCAGTTGGAATTGGTTGGTAATTTTCTTGAGTGGATCCTGGAGGAATTTCAGAGTACGGTGGAGGAGGTTGTTGTGGTACTTTGGCAGTCATGATACTGAGTGGTTTGCTTGCTTTCTAATTTTTGGGTGCATTTTCGATCATGCGGACCATGTGGACGAGTTGCCCCAAATACCATAGGAATTTAGGAATGTATTTTTAAAGCGAGGTTGGGTGATTTCAATTTAGATCTTTGCTTTTTGTTGGTTTAAGATATCTGCGACGAATCCGACGAATTCTATGATCTTTGACAGAATTTTTGAGCAAAATGACACTGAAAATCTTCGCAGATTTAAGTGAAGAAATCAAACCTGGCTTAGAAGCAAAACTGTGAGTTTATTTCAAATAAATATAATTTTATCAGTCAAAAAGTCCCATTTCAAGTACAAAGAAAATATATTTGAATTTTAGCGGGAAAATTGCAATTTTAGCCATTTTTGGCGCGAAAATTCAAATGTGAGTTTATTTCAAATAAATATAATTTTATCAGTCAAAAAGTCTCATTTCAATTACAAATAAAACATATTTGAATTTTAGCGGGAAAAGTCCACAATTGCAATTTTAGCCATTTTTGGCGCGAAAATTCAAATATTAAAAAATTACTGAATCGAACGAATGGTATAAATATTTTTTTGATGAGACATTTTTGGTGAATTTCTTTCACTGTGTTCCAATTTCTATTCCACTGGACGTTTGCAAATGAACCCATTGTCTTGATCATTGGCATCGTCTTTGGCATTCCATGCAAAGTCCAAGTCATAATCCAAATGGGAATAGGGTTGTCCATCCGGTTGATTTTCAACAAAATTATTGAAACTACTCATATCTTGACCTGTCATCCATTGCATTTCCTTATTCCGATCAGCATCCAAACCACAAGCCCAATAATCCGTACCATCCTTGGGATTGATGACTTTCAAAACATCCTTGATCCACTTGTTTTCCTCATCAGTGATGATGTCTGCCAAGTAGCCTCCAACCTTGTTGCATTCTTCTTCAGCCTTCATGAAGGTCTCATGATAACTGGTGAACATGTAGCAGTATCCATTGTGGTACACCCATCCCAATGCTCCTTTGCATTCTGGAGCAGCAGCTCGGATTTGGCCGTTTTCCTTCATGGTGTTGGTGGCATATTCGTCGAGTTCTCGAGGAACAATGCGTTCATCTTTGACCCGAGAAGCAGTGACTACAGCAATGAAGGTCAAGATCACCAGGGTTTTCATCTTACCAGTTTTGATTAATGACTGATGCCTAAAAAAGTTTGACTTCCCTTTTTATACAAAAACTGAAGTCAACTGATAAATTCATGTGACGCATGTGCCCTACTTTTTTGAACCCACGACCTAATTAATATTTTTAAGTAACAATGTTTAAATACAAGCGGTTCTTTTGAGAAAAGATTTGCATTGGATATTGACGTCAAAAAATTACGTTCTCGTTCAGACCCTAAGCAAGGTCAAGGTTTTAAAATTACTTTATTGTTTGATGTTACCGACGAAGACAATCAAAAGTTCAGACAGTATGTAAGCAGATACATGTTTTTAGATGTCTTTATGCTGAAACACCAGAGTCACTACCATTGGATCGATTGGTTGGTGGATTCAAAAGAGTACTACCAGAAGTATCAATAGTGGCATTAGACTTGCGTCGCTGATATTCTCTGAATTTGTTTTGAATGAACATGGCAGCTTGGTTCAACTCAACCTTTGCTTTGTGATCTGGTTCATCACTTTCCTCATTCAAAGGAGATAAATCAGAAGTGGAAGAATCAAGTTTGGTTCGACTTTCAAGGTCTTTTAGGAGAAGCCCAATTTGCTCATTGGATCCACTAATGGATTGTCTCTTGATCAAGGAAGGATCAAACTTGAACAATGGTTTCTTCTTCTTTTCTTCTTCTGGTTTCTTCATCATTTTTCTTTCCACCAGTTTTCTCCAAAGGGCTTCTCCAGTAGGATTGATTACTTTGCCTTGTTCTCGTTGAAGTTGAAGAGCTCTGGCCCTGTCAATTCTCTTCAAGATGGCTGCAATCTTGGTGTGTTTGAACAAAATGGCTTCAGATAGCGGTGTTTGACCCCATCGGTCTTTGACATCATGTCGAACTTTGCAAGTCTCAATGAGGAATTTGACACAACGCAAGTGACCTTCTGCTGCTGCCAAATGTAATGCAGTTCGTCCGTCATAGTCTCCCAAGTTCATGTCCACTCCTTGTTGAAAAGCACATTTCAAGGCGGTTTCATCTCCAGCATGAGCTGCCATCAAGATATGCATGATGACTTGACTGGCAATCTCATATTTATTTCTGGTCGGATCAATCTGTACCGAATTTCCACAAAGCAATTCTCCAGTGACCTTTTGAAAGTTGTACAACTTGACAAATTCTTCACAAAATTGTACTCCTCGAACGGTGTTGCCAAATTCATCCAAAGGTGGGGACCAAAAGCAGATTCCCATTACATTAGGTACCACCAAGACCAATACTCCAGATACTCCCGATTTGGCTGGCAATCCAACTTTGAAGGCAAAGTCTCCTGAGTAGTTGTATAGACCACAGGATAACATCAAACTGAGAACATTTTTGACCGATTCTGGTTGCATCACTTTTTCTCCAGTGATTGGGCAAGTGCCTCCATTGGCCAAAGTTGAGGCAATGATGCTTTCACTTTCGGCTGTCATTTCCAAGGAGCAAGTCTACAAAGGAAGTTACATTTATCGATGCCGATGATTAGAATAGTACATTTTACCTGGAAATAGAAATCCAAAATGTCTGGAATGTTGATGTTGGTAGAAGGAGGTGGAAAACAATCATTTTCTCTCAAGAAATAAGCCAAAGCAAAGTTTCTGTCAGCAGTATCTCTTTCCGAAAGAAAGATGGAGTTATTGAATCCAAGGTATTCACCACCTGCCATTTTCTTGAAGAATTCAAAGACATAATCATACTTTTGGGCCATGTTCATTTTCTTTTTCACCAAATGTAGTAGAATGCTGGCAGACATGATTGCACCCGAATTGACCATTGGATTATGTGGTTGATCTAAAAAAGGTAAAAATTTTCATCGAAGACAAGTTCCTAAAAAGTTGATTTCAACTCACTGTTGTGATCCAACACAATTTCATTGAACATTCTGCCAGAGGGTTCTCTTCCCTGATAATTGTGGACTTGCTCAGTTCCAAGTTCTTCCAGAGTTAAAGAATATGTAATTGGCTTGCTTGTAGATTGAATGGTGAACTTGTCATGAACATCACCAATAGAAAATCTTTGTCCATCCACTGTGCAAATTGAGATTCCCCATTTCTCTTTAGGCATTCTAGCCAATTGAGGAATGTATGAAGCTGGCTCTCCCTTGAAATTGTCTTTGAGGTTATGGTAAAGTGTTGTCACACTTTCACAAAAAGTGCCAAATTCAGGAATGACCAAATCATTTCGAAAGATTTTCACCAACAAAGGAAGATTGCCAGCTAAAACATCTTTGAACTGCTCAAAAGTCAAATCCAATGTTTCTAAACTGACATTGGGCTTAGGTTTGTATTTAGTCATTCGTTGAATGACTCCTTTCAACCTTGGGTCTTGGTAAGGTCTAATTCCAGTTCTTTTGATTTCCTAAAATATAATGAAAAAATTAAAAATAGAAAAAAAAAAATTACAAATACTAAAAAAAAACCTTACATCTAAAAAGAATCTCATGGAAGCTGTACCAGAATCTTCATCTTTGCATAAAGCAAAAAGCATGGCCTCAAACTTGGACCTAGAAAAACCGAATAAATATGTAAAATTGATTGATAATTTATTATTGTTTTTAATCTTCTGCTCACCAGGACCCTTCTCTGAGGCAAATCTTTGAATCTTTGAACAAATGAAATGCAGAATACCATTTGAGCAAAGTAGACATTTTCTTTAAGTTATCAGTGCAAAAAGCACTTTGCAACTAAACATCAATAAATAATGTTATAAAATTGCAACCAGTTTTAAAGTGCAAAATGCAAGGTGTGTTGCTATGATAAATCAAAGTTTTGACAAACCTTTAAAAAATGGTTTGATTTTTTTTTTGCTTACCCTGAATTATCTTCAGACATTATGAAACCAGGCCTCATTCTGATTGAAATGCTTCTAATCAACTAAAATTACTTGGCTAATGAATAGAAGAAAAAAATCTTGTTCGAAATATGATCAACCAGTTTTCTTTCTTTGAGTTGGTTGGCCCACCAACCAGAACAATAAAACAGATTTGGGTTGATGATAAAGTCAACCATTTCAACCATCAAAGACAACTGATGAGTAATTGAAATTCATTGCATGACTTTTTTTCGAGAACAATTGTGATGGGATGGAATTCATTTGATGAACTTGGTCTACTTAGAGACAAAGCTCAATGTCAGACCTGTGTATGTAAATACTAGAGTAGATCCATTAACGACATCTTGGTTGTGGAAATCAGCTGCTAAATCTGACTCCATAAGAAGTACAAAGTGAATCATATTTGTCAGATTACATTTGTTTACATTTATCAGCTATTTGTTTACATTTGTCAGCAGTTTGTTTACATTTTGAATTTTCACGCCAAAATCCCAATACGAAGTAGCGAGTCAGATTTGGCAGAAACAGCAAGAAACAGCTGATTTCAAAACCAAAATGGCGCTCTTGGCATCAATCTATTATTTATAGACACAGCAGAGTCAAACATCATTAATTCAGACTGGTTTTGCGAAGATAAGATTTAGGTTTCCACATTTTAGTAAGGTGGCTCGCCAAGTGGTCAAGAGTCAAAACAGAGTCTGATAATCATCATCTTCTTCAAAATTCAAACTTACTTGAAATCAAGCACAAAAATGCAAGCGAAGCGAGTAGTTTGCATATTTGGCGCCCTTCTCCCAATTAACGCCCGGTATTAAACAATTTGTACAAATTAACGCCCCTCAACTATTTCGTCCGGTCTAATATATTTTGTACAAAATTAACGCCCCTCACCTAATTAACGCTCAATGATTTTAAGCCCCCTAAGAGCTCAATAATTCAATTATCGCACGGGCGCTAAATATGCAAACTACGGTATAAGTATAAACGGATTGAATGCGAATTTGAATAGTTTACCTATTTTCAAATGCTTCTGATATCATTATTCCCAATTTGATTTTGCCCGCAGATGTTCGTCCACCTATTCGTTCAAGTTTTCCTCACTGAATAAAATCAAGAAACATGACAACAACGAAAATGTCAATCGGGCTGGCTTTGTTTCGCAAGTTCTCAAATGGGCAGATGGCGCTTTAAAATCTACCCCATCATGCACACTGGCGCAGAAAAAGAGATATTTTTTTTTGTCCATAAATTAAATTAAAATTAATGAAATAAATATTAAAATCTCAATCTGGAATCCTTTCATTTTTGGCGCGAAAATTCAAATATTTGATTTATAGACAAAAATTGGGCAACTGCCCCAGTGTGTCATGGATAAACCTGTCTTTCGCTTTGCGCTTTTTTTCAAGATTTTGAGCAATAATTTTTGCACTCTAAATTCAGGGAAATATATTTTTTCTCTTCTTCTTTTTTTCTTGGTATAAAAAAGGGATATTTTGGCACTAGGACACATTAGGATCATTATTACAAAATATTTCATCGCATCGGAATTTGTGAACTTGAGATTCCTTTGGTCCCAACTAGAAAATACAATAGAAAATTGCCAAGTCGTCGACTTATTGCTTCTTCAAACGGCTGATACTTGACCGTCATCAAAGTCATCATCGTCGTCATCGTCAACCGAAGATTCTTTGACTTGCGGCTCGCGAGAGATTGTCCGAGCTAAACGTAGTCCTGGATGAGATTTTTCTAGGTTGGAAGGCAACTTGGATTTGACACCGCCTATAAACAAAAAAAATATTTTAAAAATCTTGGATTTTCAGCTGTTTGTTTACATTTTGTCATCTGTGTGTTTATATATTTTTTCAGCTATTTGTTTACATTTGTTAGTTGTTTATTTCCTCTTTGTCAGCTATCTGTTTACATTTGTCAGCTAATTATTTACATTTTGTCAGCTATTTGTTTACATTTGTCAGCTATTTATTTACTTTTGTCAGCTAATTGTTTACATTTTGTCAGCTGCTTGTTTACATTTGTCAGTTATTTGATTACATTTTGGCAGCTGCTTGTTTACATTTTCCAGCTATTTATTTACATTTGTCAGCCTTTTGTTAAGTTTTTAGTCAGCTGTTTGTTTACATTTTGAATTTTGCGCGCCAAAATCGCTTTAAAAAAGTGAAAATTACCTTTGATAAGAATATGATTAGCATTCTTGATTCGTGATTGTAAGCTGGTCACCGAGCTACTTTCAGCTGACAAGCTTACTGGAGGAGTAACCGAACAATCTGATTGTGACCTTTCATGTCCTTTGACTTTTTTCGCATTGACTGGTGGAGGCGAAGCTGGTGGCGAATTCATGGAGTGTAACGAAGACACCGAATGTTTGGCTCGTCTTTGTCGGGTTTTCCCAGGTTCACTCAGTGACATCAATTTTCGTACTGCTTTGGGACTGTCTGTACCTGGAAATTTTTAAAGCAACAAAATTTGTAAGCAAAGCAGAAACAAATTTTGACGTTTTCAGCTGTTTGTTTATTTTTCCAGTTTTTTTAGCTGTTTGTTTACATTTTTGTTCAGCTATTTGTTTACATTATGTCAGCTATTTGTTTATATCTTGTTAGCTGTTTGTTTACATTTTTAAAAGCAAAAGTCACAGAAAATATTTTTTTTCAAAATTCTTCAATTTATTTTGTCTTTAAAAAATCCGAATCATCTTCAGATTCATTTCCGGATTCATTTTCAGATTCAGATTCTGATTCAGATTCCGATTCAATTTGTAGACTTTTCCATTCGGTCAAACGCAAAATATTTTCTGGTTTTGGCGCTGAAACTCCATAAACATCCAGCAAAAATTTGCCTGCATCATTACAAGCAGCCATACTTTTTCGATTATCTTTTTTGATAGTTCCGGATCTGGATCTTTTAATTGCACCTGGTTCAGGCATCAAATCCACGTCACGAGTCAAAGTTTTACATTTTCTTTCAGATTTTTCTGCAGATTGCAAATCTGCATCCACAGTCAAACTCAAACGTGGCAAATTTTCATCTTCAAGTTTAAAAAAAAAAAAAATTGGGAAAAAAATTGAATTGAATTTGAAAAGCTGTGTTCAAGCCAGAAATATTCTAATTTTTTTTCTTACCGAATTTTTTGGCACCTGCAGCACCTCCGGACGTTGTACTTTTCCTTCCTTCTGAGACTAGTGAAGCTGCAGAATTGGTGCTTCCGGCAGAGGGACTAGGACTTGGCATTCGCTTCGGTGGTGGACCACTCTGCTGTAATGATTCAAAAATCAGTGAAAGGATTTCCTGACAAGAAGACAACTGAACTTTGGAAAACTGAACTTTCTGACAACTGAACTTTTCAACATTTGAATTTAAGTTAAGATGTCCAAAGATCGGCTTTC
>LT728048.1:0-18739 GCA_900157175.1 Oithona nana
ATGTTTGATCAAGTTACCATTTGTCACTTGTCTATGGACTCAATTGACAAGTCAGCTTATGAATGGAAGATGGCTGAACTTGAAGGTTCGTGGACTATTAAGTCTGGACTTTACGCAAATCTTCTCAAAGCTTTTGATGATCCGCAATACTTGATTGAATTGAAGAATACAGATAAAGATGGTTTCTGCACCATTTTAGTTTCTGTATTGCAAAAAGCCGAGGATAGAAACTCATATGGTAGCATTGGATTTGAAGTGTTTCGAGTAGATGATCCAGCAGAAGAATTGCCCTTGACTTCAAACTTCTTTGCAAATTGCCAAAGTGAAGAGTCTCATCAAACCAAAATTCGAAGAGCGGCAACAAAAAGGTTGCATTTGAAGCCTGGAAAGTTTGTCATTATTCCACATAACTACTATGGAAGTGGAACCGAAGAAATCACTAAGCGATTTCTTGTTCGAGTGTTATACGAAGGCCGAGTTACTTTTAAAAGATTGAAGTAAACAGTTTTACTCATTTTTGATGATCGAAAAAAAGTTACTTTACAAAGACTGATGAAAATCGCGCTTTTTGTCTCCGTCGTCAATTTTCAAATAGCGTGATGATGAACCGGAGTAACTTGATCTCAAGACCAGTTACCAAAACTTGAAATTCAAGCTTTCAACTTCTGACATCGTTACTTGCAGCGCAGTGATATAATACCAAAAGAAAAATCAGTTTTATTGCGGATGTGATTGAGTCGCATTCTCTTGTTAATTAATCACAGATTTATTGCTGCTCCTCCTCTAAATTCTTAGTCTCACAGTTGGATTTCGTAAGTTGAAAAGTCACCATGGCCAAGACTCCAACCAATGCTCTGGAAACTCTTGCCGAAAACAACGGATTTTCCTCTGTCAATTCCAAAGAATTTGCCCAATATTTAGACGAAAATGACGCTTTGAAAGACTTCCGACAAAAGTTCTTTCTGGAGGAAGGAAATCTGTATTTTTGTGGAAATTCACTTGGCATGCCTCCCAAAAAGGCCAAGGAGTACTTGACCGAAGTCTTTGACAACTGGGCCAAATTAGGTGTGCATACACATTTCACGGGGAAATTTGGTGCGGCCTTTTGTGACAAACCTGGATTACCTTATACTGAAGAATTGGTAGGCGCGATCACGGATGAAGTGGCCTTGCTCAATGGCTTGACGGTCAATTTGCATTTTTTGCTCCAAGCATTTTACAAACCTACTTCAAAACGTTGGAAAATCTTGATTGAAGATCACGCCTTTCCTTCGGATCGATACGCAGTTTGGTCCCAAGTTGAACATCACGGATATGACAAAGACTCCGTGATCATTGTCAAGCCTCGTCCGGATGAAGAAACCTTTAGGACTGAAGACATCTTGGAAGTTTTGAAGGAAAATGGAGACGAAATTGCCGTGGTTTTGTTACCTGGAATTCAATATTACACAGGTCAATTGTTTGACATGCCTAAAATCACATCTGAAGCTCAAAAGTTGGGATGCATCGTGGGTTGGGATTTGGCTCATGCTGTGGGTAATGTCAAGTTGGCATTGCATGATTGGAATGTGGATTTTGCTGCTTGGTGTTCTTACAAGTACATGAACTCGTCTCCTGGAGGAATCAGTGGGATTTTTGTACATTCTCGGTACTTTGATAATCCGCCTGGAAATTTGACCGGTTGGTGGAGTAACAAGTGTGAGACCCGTTTCCAGATGAATTTTCATCTTGATAGAGGTGTGGGAGCTGCTGCATTTCGGGTTTCCAATCCTCCTCCACTTTTATTGGCGCCAAATTATGCCAGTCTTGAGGTAAGATTTCGAGTTTGAAGGTTGCGTGATAAGAATTTCTAATTGTTGCGGTTAACAGATTTTTCATGAAGCTGGAATGGAACGAATCACTCAGAAGCAATTTTTGTTGACTGGATTTTTGGAATATTTGATAAGGAAGGAATTTGCAAAGATTATCAAGATCATCACTCCAGGATCTGTTTCGGATCGAGGATCCCAACTGAGTTTGGTTTTTGATCGGGATTTGAAGGAAGTCCATGAGAAATTAGAAGCCAATAATGTATCGGTAAGTCATGTCCTACCGGATGTCCCAACAAGTTTTAAACATGAATTTAGGAAAGGTGAAAAAAAAAATCGCGAAAGTTTGTTTACATTCCAGATCTCTCTTCAATTTAACGAACTTTTTGGCAAAAAATTTCAGAATTCTAATTTTGCGAGATTCGAGAATTTTACTAAAAAGCTTCTCATCTAGAACTTGTTGGGACACACTGTATTAGAACAATTTTCGCTAATTAATCGTTAATTTTCAGTGTGACACACGAAGTAATGTCATGCGGATCGCACCAGCTCCGCTCTACAATTCCTTTATGGATGTCTGGAACTTTATTCAAATATTGCACAAAGTTTTGTCAAATGATAAGTAAAAGTACAATAAAAAATCATTTTTCTAAAGCTTGCGCTTCAGCTATAGCTTCAGCTGTAGAAAGTTTTCCATTCTTTGTCAATTCTGAGTATGTTGGATTGCCAACCATTGCAGCAACTTGGTCGATACCAGCAATAACTTTCACAACTGCTTTGGTCACAGCTTCAATTTGTTTGTGAGGCTGTTTGCCTCCATTTTTTTGCTGCACGAAAGTAAAACCCTTCACACAGTGATCCATACACTGTGATAAAGCTGTCATGGCCAATGCATTGACTTTTTTGCAATGGTCAAGATGTTCAGAATGTTTCTTTACTAAGTTGCCTTGCTTCTTTAGTAATTTGCGTTGCTCCTCTAGGAAATCAATTTGCTTCTGTTGGAATTCACCTTGCTTGTGTAGGAATTCAGTCTGGACTCGTAAGTATTCAGTTTTCTTCTCGAGGTACAAATCTTTCTTCTTCCTGGTCTCAATGTCCATTTCCATGTATTCAGTTTTCTTTGGCTTCCTTGTTTCAAGAAACTTATTCATGTGATGAAGTCTCTTCTTTTGAGCCTCCAACTCCGTTTCCACATTTTGCAAGACCTTAAACAGCTTTTGGGACTCTTCATATTCATCCTCTTTAGAGACCTCAGGGACCTCAGAGGCATCAGGAACCTCAGGGGCATCATGGGCCTCAGAGGCATCAGGGACCTCAGAGGCATCAGGGACCACAGAGGCATCAGGGACCTCAGAGGCATCAGGTTCATCAGAGACATCAGGGACATCGGAGTCAGACGATTCATCAGCTAGAAATCCTGGCAATCCTGGTACGACTGGTAAAGCTGGCATTCCGAATCCTGGTAAGCCAGGTATTAGTGCCAATATGCCATTCTTGGCTCCATCCGATGGTTTAATAAGCTGTGCTTTGCCATTTTCATCAATTTCTGTACAGTGTGTCATCAAAAATTGCGTCAGTGCCTTCCTATTTTCCTCAGAAACATTGGAGAGGTCAGCGGGACTGGAGACATCAGCGATATTAGAGACATTAGGGCGGACATCAGACTCAGATGGTGGAGGATTAGAATTACGGTTTCTTTTGGCTTGTTGACGTTTTTGACATTTTGAACGGTCTGGACGGTTTTTAACCATGATCAAGCGCATAACAATAACTGAAGAGTGACACAGCAAAAATGTCGATTAATTCCAATTTGTTCAGTTGAGACTGACACTGAACTTCTGAAGCCTCAGCACTGAAGCCTTTAGCCTACATCAGTGCTGAGGCTCAGGAATTTGTTGTTATTTTTATTTTCTCAACATTTGAAATTTCCCGCGCTTTTCGCCGAACGCCCTTCAAGTGCTGCCCTCTGGTAAAAAGCCGTGTTAATAAAAGCGATTTTTACCAATTTTACGCTTGTTTTCGCGTAATTACACGTTAATTTACTCTTCAAAGCCTCAAAAACCATTTCTCCAGCCATGTAAGTATTCAGTGTTCAGCTTTTATTTACATTTTCTACTTGACTTTTAGCCGTTTGACAATTTTTTTGGCCTTCAAAAATTGACGTTGAATTTATGTAAACATTTCGTGTTTTTGACGTGTATTTCGCCAAAAAACCGTAAAAGCTATTGCAAATTTGCTCCTAAATGCCAAATTACGTTTTGCAATGCAATGACAGATGTCAAAATCCATGTTGTTTTGAGGTTACGATAAGTCATAAGCAATGCCATCTATGGAACAAACATGGCGGCCCTCGAGATGGCGCAAATTATTTCGGCAAAAATGACATTTTAAAAACACTTTTCCAGAATGGCGGGACGAAGGGGAGTGGCGCATACCAGTGACATGGTGACTATAATCTATCCTCAAGGTTGCAGAGAGGTAAGAATTTCAACTTTTTTCTTAGAATTTTTTTAAGAAAATGAGATCCGGATTGATGTAAAATTCTCGTCAAACAACTTGCGTTAAGAAGTGATTTGTTATATTTTGACGATTTTTTTTCTTCTTCAAGGTTACTGAAGAGCTTGGATCTGATGAGCTTATCAGGAGACTAAAATCTCTAGCACACACTTTTCAAGTACTGCAACAAGCCGATGACTCCAACAGTTACATGGACTTTACTCCCTTGGCTTTGCACTTGTCGGATGACTTCTTTCTCAACCACGCATCCCGAGATGTCCAACTTTTGGTAGCATGTTGCATTGCGGATATTTTGCGTATCTTCGCCCCAGAAGCTCCCTACAAAGATCCAGCACAAATCAAACTCATTTTCTATTTTCTTATTAAGCAATTGGGAGGCTTGAAAGATCCCAAGGACACAGCCTTTAAACGCTATTTTTACCTCCTGGAAAACTTGGCCTACGTCAAAAGCTTCAATATGTGTCTGGATTTGGAAGATTGCAATGAGATTTTTTGCGCTTTGTTCAGTCTCATGTTCAAGATTGTCAATGATGAACACTCGGGCAAAGTCAAAACTTTTATGCTGGACGTCTTGATTCCCTTACTGACAGATGCAGACTTCATTTCCAATGACCTCTTGGACATCATCCTCATCAACGTTGTGGATCCCTATAAAAGTCAACGGAAAAACGCCGCAGCTTTAGCCAAAGACCTGATTTTCAAGACCAGTCAGACACTTGAGCCTTACATCCAACAATTTTTCAATCAAGTCCTGATCTTGGGCAAAGTTGACAACAAGCTGAACATATCCCGGAAAGTCTACGATTTGATTTACGAATTGAATCTGGTCTGTCCAAGCATCTTAATCACAGTTTTGCCGCAATTGGAGTTCAAGATCAAGAGTCCGGATGAAACTGAACGCATGGGTTCCGTCTCGCTTTTGGCAAGGATGTTTTCTGAAAAAGATTCCGTCTTGGCCAAAAACCACCGACAGCTCTGGATGGCCTTCTTGGGCCGCTACAACGATATCAGCGTTGCCATCCGAACCAAATGTGTTCAGTATACAATGCACTTCTTGATGAACCATCCAGAACTCAAAGATGACATCATCGAAACTCTTAAAGCACGGACACATGATCCTGAAGAATCCGTCAGGTACGAAGTGGTCATGGCCATTGTCACTACCGCCCGAAAAGACGTTGACGTTGTTGCCTCCTCCGAAGAATTGTTGAATTTCGTCAAGGAGCGTACATTAGACAAGAAGTTTAAAATTCGCAAAGAAGCCGTTTCTGGTCTTGCTTTGATTTATAAAAAGCACCTGACAGATCCTCTGGGTCAACCGGAGGCCACCAAAAAAGCCATCAAGTGGATCAAAGACAAGTAAGATCATATTTGTTAATGTCAAAAAAACGGTGGAAAAAGTCGTGAAAGTTTGTTTACATTCAGGCAAAGCAGCGCGGATCTTCTTTCAATTTGGCGGATTTTTTAATCTTTGAATTTTGATTCGTTTCAGGATTATGCACAGTTATTACATGAAAGACGTGGACGACAAGTTGCTTGTGGAGCGACTCTTGAACACCAGCTTAGTCCCTTTCAGCCTCGAAGCGCACGAAAGGATGAAAAAATTGTACCTCCTTTTTGCCACTATCGATGAGTATGCTACCAAAGCATTCATCGGCATTCAAAAAGGCCAAAAACAAGCGCGGAAAATCGTCGCTGAATTGGTGGAAAAATTACGCGACAAACCCGACTGGAAAGACAAAGATTTCCAAATGAAAATTCACGCCGTGTCGCAATTTTTGCCCAATCCCTTGAAAACGCAGGAATTTTTGAAGAAGTTTGCCACCAATTTGATGAAGGATTCCATGATGATGAATGCCTTGGACAAAGTAGTCAACGACGAAGATATCTCTTGCAAGGAATGCAACGATACCATGGGAATCATTCTCAAGAAATTGGGATCGCCAATCATGACCAATCTTTACTATGGAACCATCAAGAGCTTACTTGAGCGCATTTCCTCAGTGATGATTGACCGTGAGGCCATACAGCATCTGGTTGGACTGGTCAAGGAAGCTGTCAAAAACGGAGCTATTCTCTCGGAAATGGAGTTGAGTGCTCCAGTGGCAGTGGAACGTGGACTTCGATTACTTCTGGTTCTGGCCTTTGTCCATCCTTCCCATTTCCTATACACAGATATCATGAAGGAATTATTGATTCTCATCAAAGAAGACATGGAGTCTGTATCAGCCTTTGTCCTTCAAATCTTCACCTTCATCGGCAAAAAACAGCCTTTGCACGAAAACTTTCCCGAGATTATGGACGCTCTGATCCCCATTTGCAAATCCTTTATTCGAGGCGGAACCTCAAAACAAGCCAAACATGCCGTCAAATGCCTGTACATCAATTCCGCAACCAACGACGAAAGTGTCTTCGCAGAAGTCTTGGAAATCGTCACTAATAACATGACTGAAGGCCTAACCGCTCGTGGCGAAGCCTACCGAACCGGCATCGTAGCTTTGGGCCACATTGCCTTCCATTTACCTGAGAAATTCCCAGTGCAAATCAAAAATCGCGTCTCCCGAAACATCGTCAAAGAGCTCTTGATGCAAGACAAAACTGAACAACGCGAAGATGACGTTGAGTGGTGTGACTTTGAAGACCTACCACTTGAAACCAAATGTAAAATTGAAGGTATGAAGATGATGGCACGATGGTTGGTTGGCTTACAAAAAGACGCCATTTCCGCCAGAAAGACCTTCAACATGTTGAACACCGTCATCTCTTCCAAAGGTGATCTTCTGGAGGAAAGTAAACCTAATATGGCTGAACGTGCTTGGCTCCGCTTAGCTGCCGGTTGTGCAATGCTCAAGATTTGTGAACAGAAAGGTGTAGGTGATGAATACACCGTTGAACAGTATTACAACTTGTCCACCTTGGCCTCGGATCCGGTCAAGCAGGTGCGGACCCGGTTCATTGCTAAGCTACATAAAGGCCTGGCTAGAGGAGTACCGTTCAAGTGTTTGCCCTTGGATTTCATGGGATTCTACGCTATGGTGGGTCTGGAACAGGACAAGAATGTCAGGGAAGTGACCAAGCGGTACATGATCGCTGATATCAACGCGCGCAAGGATTGCTTGAAATCTATGAATTATCAAGCAGCCTCGGACAACTCATTGGCAGATAACCTATGCAAAGTCATGCCGGATTACATGCTTGTCTTTTCCATAGCCGCATTAGCTCATCATCCGCAATTTGAATCCACTTCGGACGTGGAAACACTCAAGAGATTGCGACTTGCATTATGGTTCGTTATGGAACCATTGACGTCGAAAAATGACAATTTTTCCTTTGGATTTTACAAAGCTTTGGTTGAAAAGATCAAAAATAATGTGGATACTACGGATGATGAGACTTATAATGAGGTACTTAAAATTATTAAAACAGTAGGGGAAATGCAAAAATTATAATTGTATTTTTTGTTACAGAAACTTTGGGCTGTTTGTGATTTAGCCACATCCTTGCTATACAGTAAAACGACCAATTTCGAATTGAAAGAATTCCCCGCACAAATTCAACTATCACCACTGTACTTCAAAGCTCATCCCAAAGGAGAAAATTGGGTCAATCCCTTAGTTTATATTCCTCAAGAACTTGTGTTCCAACCGCCCAAAAAAGCAGGAGTTTCACTCTATGTAACAAAGAAACCTGCCTCCAAAAGTGCCAAGGTAAATACCAGGTGTCCAAACAAGTTTTGGACAGGAATTTTGAAAAAAAAATCTAAATTCCGAAATGCTAAAAAAAATCGTCAAAGTTTGTTTACATTCTAGTAAAGCTTCAATTTGACGAATTTTTTAACCTTATTTATTTTTTAAAGGCTACTGAAGAAGAATCCGTTGAAGATGATAATGACCAAGAAGAAGATGACTCACGCAAAAGAGCTGCGTCTAGCGAACCCGAAGAGAATGACAACGGTGAACCTGAAGCCAAAAAAACCGCAACAGAAAACAACGGCGTTGAGGCTGCCGGAGCGGCCGCCGGAAGGCCCAAAAGAGCAACTCGAAAAACTTGAAATTGAAAAATGTATTTTTTTGCCCGATGTCTGTATGTTTCACTACGCATTTAATAAAATTCTTTCCAATTGACCACGTTTTTCAATGGGATTTTGGCTTGCCAATTCTCCAGATTTTGCGCAAAGCAATCGGCGATATCTTCTGGTCGAGACAATGCTGAAATGTGAGGGGTGATGAGTACTTGTGGATGCGTCCAAAATTCGTGATTTTGAGGTAATGGTTCCTGATGAAACACATCTAAAATCGCTCCTGAAATCCACTTTTCATTTAAAGATTTTAATAAGCTTTCATCAGAGATGACATTGGCTCTCCCAACGTTGACCAGTACCGGAGATTTCAAGGATGCAGACTTGAGGACATCGTGACTTAGGCAATCTGTAGTTTTGTTTGTTTTAGGTAAAACATTGACAATGTAATCACATTTTTCCAAGACCATTGGCAGCTCAGACATGTCATGAACATTCACTTCATTCGTCTTACTTCTCCGGACGATCAGAACAGTACATCCAAAAGCTTTAAATGCGGATGTCACAGCTTTGCCCATGTTGCCATAACCTAAGATACCAATGGTCAATTGATTCAAACACCTCGGCATTTGATGTTCTGTCGGCCAAAATTTTTGAGTTTGCCACTGATTCATCTTGAAAAATTGACGTTCCCAATTGATGACTTGAGCAACAGAATATTCGGCAATCAATTGGGAAAAGGAGTCATGTGCAAATCGGCATAAAGGAATTTTGAAATCTTTAGTCATGTCAACTCCATTTTTCAAGGAATCTATGCCTGCCCAAGTGCCTTGAATGAATCCAAAATTGAATTGAGGATTTTGTAGGACACCAGTCATGTAAGGATTGTCTGCCACCAGAAATGCATTTTTGTCATTGATGGAATTAGAATTCAAAGTTTCAACGTCCAATTCTGTGATTTCTGTTGAGATTTTCCATGTTGCAAATCTTGTTTCGATAGCTTTTTTCAGACCTTTGATTGAACTGCAAATGAATATTCGCATTTTTTCAAAGTTTTTGACATTTGACATTTTGTGACAAAACACAAAAACAAACCGCAACTTTAAAATGTTGACATCGTCTCAACCTCATCAACAAGACTAGAAAGTAGAAAGCCTTCCAGTTCCAATCTAATGCGCGAGTTTGAATCTATTTGAAAGGAAATTGATTGAATCTATTTGAATAGAAAAATGGCAGACAACGTGAAGAAGCTGCTCGCGCTTCTACTTCTTTGTATTTTCTTCTTGTTCTTCTTGTTTCACCGTTATGTCAAAAATGCATCCTTATGGTCCTTATGCCTTCTGGCAATTTTCAAAATTGTCAGATTTTCAAAAATTGTTAGATTTTCAAAATTGTTAGATTTTCCAACTTTTGATATTTTAACATTCATTTGAATTTTCGCGCCAAAAATTGTCAAAATTACATCAAAATATTCAAATAGATAATTTCGGCGTAATTTAGATTAAACATTTGAATTTTCGCGCCAAAAATGGTGTCGATTTTTGGCTTTACGAAAATAAAGATTTGATTTTTGGCGCCAAGAATAGGCAATTTTGTACAAAGACATATTTAAAGTAGATTTTTAGCGCAAAAATTCAAATATCTTTACTTTTGAAAATGAACAAATCTCGTTTCGATCCCAATGTTGTAAAACGTTGTAGTTGTCAGAACGGAAGTTACAATACATAAACTACTGAATGGTGACGAGAGCTGGCTGAACATGGGGCTCTTGCCCTTTTTTAGAAGATAATTTGAAAGATTTGGAAAATCATTCAGGTCTTTCAATTAACTACTTGAAACATTTGGCTCCTAGTCCAGCTACACAATCACTTTGGACAAATTACGCAAACAATGAAGACATCCTTTATGCCATTTCTAATTTCAATGCTCCTTCCTTGTTTGAAAAGGCTCTGATCGCAGCAGCAATGATAGCTGTAATTCTCTTTATTTTGTTCTCAGTGACTTATCGACGAGATTTGAGCGAATTACGATTCCCGCGCGTTTAAAAAAAAGTACGTGACTATTGCATGTACATTACTTGTACCAAGACACTTCACAAACATCACGTTCACATTGTTTTCTTGATGAGTTTCATTGCAAACTTTTGATTCTTTGGCTGCCATTTCGATTTGAATCTGAAATAAAATAAAATAAATCGTGAGAAAATTATTCAGGATCCGGATCCGGATTCAATGTATTCATCTAGATTTCTACCACTAAATCATCATCATTAGGTTCATCAATAGGTGACAACTCTTGACATAATTGCTCTTCTTCTTCATCAACAGCTTCATCTTTATCGCTGTCCTCATCAGAGATTCCAGATTCGAAGTTATCATCTTTGGCCTCTTCCTTCAAGTTTCTGATTACAAGAGTGTACTTGAAATAATTTTTGATGTATCCGTAATCCTCCCTCTTGATGAATTGTTCTTTGAGAATGTCAAAATCGATTTGAAATCCAATTTTGGAATCAAACTCATTGAGAAATAATTCGTAATTTTTATCAATCGGAATAACTTGACCATCAAAAGTTGCAAATTTTCCGTCTTTGCCAATGTATTCCAAAGTGTAAACGTAATTCTTTGCTTCATATTCAGACCCAACTAAGTGAATCCAATGATAAAATTGTGCCTCTCCTTCAGGAGTTTCATAATATGGATGGTCTAGAGTATAGGCATTAAAAGCATCACTCTTTTTTGTTGCAATTTGTCGCAAGGAGCTAATAAAAGTTCTTCCATCCACTTCAAAAATTCTTGGGTTGATAATCCAATCGTCTGTATAGAACCACGAATACTTGACGTACACAGAAATAGTTCCTTTTTCATTCAATGCAAGCTTATGTGATTTGGAATGCCAAGTTGTAATACGACTAACTACTTCATGAAATGGCAAGGTATCCAATGAATGAAGACCATGATAACGCGGAATAAGTCTGTAGATACATTCTGCTTCATGATAAATCATAGCTTCTTTGTCCAGGATTTCTTTACATCCTCGACTTTCATTGACGCACATGAATCGCATACTTTTCATGCTCAATAAAGCTTCGGTCAACTTGCAAGGTTTCTTCAATACAATTTCATTACAAATCTTCTTTTCCAATTTGTCCTCTGTTTGGCAGGTTTCTTTGTAGCAATCTTGACAGATGGAATGTTCAGCATTACACTTATACCAAGACACTCTTCCGGCTCTTGGACCATTTTCACAAATCCCACATTTCCATTGGTCTTTCAAAACTTGAAGAGTTTCATCGCAAACTGTTGATTCTTTAGCAGCCATTTCCGCTGAATTCATTTTCCTAGAATAAATAAGAAAAATAAAATCGTAAAAACATGATTCAAAATCAAATCAAAAGAAGTAAGTGAAAATAAAACTAAGATCACTTTTCGGATTCCGGATTCGCGTTTTCATCTTTGACTTCTTCCTGCAAGTTTTTGAACCTGATTGAGTACTTGAACCTATTTCCATCAATGAATTGAGTCTTGAACTTTTCGAAATCGATCATGAAGCAAGTAAAACCATCCCTGACATCGTTATAAGTCTCATAATAGTCATTGACAGGAATAGCTTCACCGGTATAAGTACTTGTCCTGCCATCTTTGCCATAGTATTCCAAAGTGTAAGCATAATTCTTAGCTTCTTTTGGAGTGCCAAGAAAGTGAATCCATTGAACAAAGGTCGTTTGATTCTGATTAAATATGTCTTCTTTTCTGATAGAGATAATAAAAGTTTTTCCATCCACTTCAAATAGGGTTGATGCATAATCGAGACACATCGTTTCAAAAATTTCTTCACTTTTGAAAATAATTTCTTTCGTGTACTTTTCATCGAATGAAAGCTCTTGAGAAACGAAATGATGTTCTTCCTTCAAATGGTCAATTAGTTCATAAAATGGCATTTCATCATAACAATGATAAAAACAGAAAACTTGTCTGTAATTGCATTCCGGAGGATGATCAGTCAAAGCTTTTTTGTCCAAAAGTTCTTCACATCCTTCAATTTCACAAGTGAATCGCATACTTTTCATGTTCAATAAAGCTTCAATCACTTTACAAGGCTTCTTTGATACAAATTTATCGACTTCAGGTCAAATGTCAGAACGTCAAATGTTGTACACAATTTTGGTTTGTGGGTCATTTTCAGCGTCTTTTTCATTGCTTGGTTTGACTTTGACTAAAATCAAAGTCCACGCATCTTTTCCAAAGGGCGAAACAAAATACTGACACATTGTGAAGACTCGATCATGGCCAATTGACTAGTTCGACATTGATAATTGAAGTAAGCGACAAAAGTCACCCAAATGATCGAGTTCCTGCACAAGAAAACTGAATTGAAGTTAGCCGAAAGGCGTAAGTGAGAAGAATCGTCTGGTGCGGCTGAAATCGGCGGGCAGAAATTGACTAATGCCAATTTGGCCCACTGAAGAACAGCCAGCTCGGCTTTCTCACCTTTGAGTGACTACTGAGTTGTTTACTAAACTCACTGAGCTTAGAAATTCAACGTAAACAAAACTCAGTTTTCCGCATTTTGAAAACAGAAAACCACTGAAAAGTTGAAAAGTATGAAGATTTTAGCAGTCTTGACACTGATTTGGTTGCAACTTGGACAATGCGTTGATTACCAGACTACCAAATCACTGATGGAAGACTTTTATTCAACAGTAGAACAACCGGTCAACCGGCTACAAAACTTATTTCGAGCAAATTTTGCACCGACTTTATGGTGTGGAATCCGTAACAGTGCACCATTTCCCGACGCCTTGAGTGCCATTTATCCACACTTGGACAGTTGTTGCCGAATCCATGACCTTTGCCCACTATTTATTAGACGAGGTAATAAGTAAGAATGTACCAGGTGTCCCAACAAGTTTTGGACATCAAAATTCACGAAAGGCGAAAAAACTCGTGAAAGTTTGTTTACATTCTAACTAAGCAGTGCAAATCTCCCTTCAAGTTGACGAATTTTTTTGACAAAAAATTTCAAAATTCAAAATTGACGGAATTTGATATTTTTTACTAATTTTGTTCAACTTTATTTCAGGCGAATGTTTCGAAGGTGTTTGCAATCCTTCGTTTTTGACACCCATTTTGTCCTGTGAATGTGAGCAACAATTCAGAGAGTGTCTCAAGTCCCTACCTTCAGCCCGATCCCTACCCGAATTTCCCATAACTTGGATGGAAAGATTGTTGACGGATCTGACGGGTTTCGGTTACTTTGGTATTTTACCTTTCATCCTTGAGCACAAATGTTTGATGCGAATTCCTGCTCGACCTCAATGCATTCAATGGAATTATAAGGACCATCAATGTCAACAATTTGCCAAAGACAATATTTTGTCCAATGGGACTTGGGAATTGATTTCGTTGCATCGTGATTTCAACCATCGAGATTGGTTTAGATCAAGCAATTACATCAATGACGTCATTAATACGTCGGAACTGGAAGAATTCTTTCAAGGATTGATTTCGGGAAAACCTGCATTTACAGCATCTAAAGAAGAATGGTGATCAATTTTTATTTTATATTTAGTCAAATGTATTTCACACTAAACGTGAAGAATTCTTTGATTTTAAAGTAGGATTTCATTTGTGGATGACCGAAGGCTGAATTTCGGTTTTCTTAAGCTTTAATCATATTCATATCAAAGTATGATTTCCCAGAATTCATGGTGATGTAGAGTCTGATACCGCTTCCGTTGATCCATCTCAAAGTAAATCTCATCAAAGATTCAGCATCGGAGTTATAGACATTGACCATAGCATTGTTCTTGTTAATCTGGTATCTCTTCCCATTGAACCTGAATCTAAACATCCAGTAATGCCTGTAGTCTTCATTGAACAACACTTTCTGTTTGATAGTTCCGCGGTTTCCAGGAGTGATGCTTGCTCCATCTTTGATAATTTGCCTTGACTGCCAATTGCCTTTAGATTTGTCACTCTCCAAAGTATCCACAGTGCTCCATTGAGTCGTATAGTTCCAAGCAGAAATCAACCTGCCAACTGCATCATTGTAGGAAAAAAGTCTGAATTGTGATCTCTGCCAGAGATGATATTACAAATCGTGGATTTTCCAGTTCCAGTAGAACCAATCACCACCATGTGCTTTTCACTAGAAGGCATTTGATGTGATGCTTGAAAAGAATGGTCTCCAGAGAGCTCTTTGAGGTAATATTCAAGCTGGACAGGATTGTTAAAACCAACAAACATATCAAAAACATGATTGACATCATTGCATTGAAACTTTGCTTCCATTGGTTGAAACTTTTTTTCACAATCTTTACAATGTAAAGATTTGGTAGAAGGATCATACATTATAGTTGCTTGGCATTTCTTGCAACACCATGCTTGAATATTGGGCAAACATTGAAGAACTTCACCTTGACTTGAGCTTCCAGGGCACTTGAGTTTCAGGTCAAGGACATGTGAAGAAATCATTCTTTCTCCACAAAATTCAGAATTAGAAGGTATCTCGACCAAACACATCGATGGTTGTTTTCCATACAAGTTGTCTTGAATAACAGAACCATTCAATCGTTTTTCAATACGTTCCTTAGATGCATCATCACATTCTACCCAAAAGAATTTCGCGTTTGGTTCTCTTCTTAATAAATTTCGGAAAAAGTCTTTGATGCCTTGATTGTCTCCATTGGTGAACATTAGATATGATGTCCCTTCCATTGTTGCTGGAAACTTAGTCTTCTTGCCAATGAAAGTCACACCAAGACTCTCCCAATCATTCAAGTCCTCTATTTTTGTCTTCCTTAAATTAAATGGAATCATTGCCTGATCAATCTCATCTGGATGGAAATGTTCATTCCTGAACTGAAGCATTAGTGCATCAATCTCAGAGACTTCTTTTGATCCAGACCTCACATCGATGAATAGATCCGCGAGTTTCTTTCGGAAATCCAATTTCTTGCCTTCTAGACAATTTTTCAACTTTTCAATTGGCCGTAGGATTTCACTGATGCTGAATTTGTTTCCATTCTTTTTTATGAAATCGATTGCATCCTTGATCTCAAGTTGCTTGTCTTCTACTTCCTGAATCATGTTCATCACGTCAATGATTGTGGATTCGTTGATCAACCTTAAGGTAACATGAGCTTGAACATTCATTTTCAAGATTTCCCTTGCTTCTATCACTGACATAAAAGTGAATCTTAATGGGACACCTTTTCCAGAATTTGTTTTCTCCACCAATTTAGGCAATGTAACAGCCAATTTTCTAGCTTCTTCAAAAGTTGTGGGAAAATCTGTGCCAGGAGGTTGAACATCACAATTGTAGGAAAAATCAAAATTGACTTTCTTCTCATTTATTTCCGTCTCGTACTTCATATCAGCCTTTCCCCCAATGTTGATAGCTCCCTTGATTTTGTTCAATTCTGCCTTTAAATCACCACTGATCTTAAACTTTTCAGAGTCATTGGAATACTCATACTTCACCGTTACCGCACAATTTGCTCCATAATTGATTCCAGTGAGCACATGAGTAGCTTTTGTCCTCATCATAGTATCAAAATCAATGCAATCTTTCAGTTGGTTGAGATAAATAGATTCCGTTTTGGTTGAGACCGAGTACAGCAATGTCATAGATGAAGATTTGGATGTCTTCTTGGTATCATCTAGGTAATGCCCAAATCCAGATACCTTGCATAAGCCAGCCATGAAGCTTGCTTGTAATTCTGTACTGACATTCAAGAGCTCGAATTTTTCTCTAATTCTTTCTGAAGTTTTGATATCTACGTGGTTATTATCTCCGCCATCTTGGGAATCAACTTTAGATGGACAAAGGTCGTCTTTGAAGAGGATCTCACCCGGAATAAAATCGTCTCTGGTAAAGTCATACAAAGCGCCAAGTTTGGCAGATCGTCCTAAAGCCTTTCTGGTGATACTGTCAGTTTTTAGGCTCATGATGATTTTTGCACCTTTGGATAAAAGTTCACATAAACTTTGCTTGTGATTTCTGATAAACTTCTGGCAATTCTAACTGATAATGCTGTAGATGTCGGCCTGTCGTTATCCTTTTTATGACTTTGTTTATACAAGTCAAAGACAGCCAAAAATCAAGTCTTAGCTTCAGACTAAACTTGCTTGGCGCCTATAATGAACTGATTCTAGTTGCTTTTATTTTAGTAAAGTACGTTCTCTATGTATCGGAGGATATTTCATACTAAACGTGAAGAAAGTGTTTGATTAACAGTAGAATAAGAGCGATGTTCACTTGGAATCGGAGGCAAAGGAGTACTTGGAGACACAACAAAACTAGTGGATGCAAATGGTCTGGAAACAGTAGAAACCATTTGTTGGTTAGGTACTTCATAGTAAGGCATTGAACGGTTGTCTTCGGCGGAACTTGGACGATCTTGAATAGTCATTTCTCCTTGAGGTTGATTAATTTGCACATCTAACCGGGATCGCTTGTTTTTAGGCAACTTCTCGCCTGCTGAACTATAAGATTTCATTATAAAAGCACGAGCAAAACGAGGCAAAAGTTTACCTTTCTTGTTGATTTGCATTCAAAATTCCAGTTTTGTGACGTCTTAGGCCCTTTGAAGTCCTTGCTCGCGGGGATGATCTTGAAGTCGACGAAGACGAAGTTTCATTGGCTTCATTCCAATCTGTAGTTTGTGAATAGGGAATGGTTCCTCCTCCAGCATTGTCTTGGGTCACATTTTGTGGGTAAAACCCAACGGTTTCTTGCTGCTGGTAACGACTTCCTCCGCCAAATTGAATGCAACACCAGATTAGCAGAAATGCCACGATGAAAATGACCAAAATGATGAATGCGATCAAGGCCACTTGTCCCAATCTGATGGTCAGTTCAACATCATTGCCAAATCCAGCATAGAAGCCTCCTCCGATTCCTGGACTGTATCCAGGATTGTATCCAGGATTGTAGGAATCCGAAGGGTTGTACTGAAGTAAAATCAGTGAAAATATTTGAATTTTCGCGCCAAAATAATGAAAAAAATCTTACATCTGGTTTTCCAAAGAAAATTCTTGAGATTTGTTCCGGAACTTCATGGATTGAAAGTCGGGACTCAGGATTGTTATCCAAACCTTTGTCATGTCCGTTTGCCATGACGGGAAGTGAAGAATTAAAATTCGTTTGCCCAACACCTTGTGCTTATCTTAAGGATATGACGCAGACTTTTTCATGCCCATTTGGAAAATTTCTCGGAGTTGGGTAATAAACCTTCCAAGTTCCTTATTTTGCCAATGAATATCAGTATTTATTTCGTCCTTTTTTTTGGATGAATGATGAAGAATCCAAAGTCCGGAATTATACGAAGCCAAAAAAATGCAAATGTGTTGAAATCAGACGTAGTAATTATTCTTGAGCTTCAAAGGAACGTGTGATTCAGAAGATCATCAAGATTGCATTTAGGTCAAAGCAGTCAAAGCTGCACAGGAAATTGCGCCGCCTTCTCAAAGCGCAACTGAAAAATTCATGTTGAATAACGGAAGCAACTTCGTTTATTGACTTTAATGATCAAACAATGTCACAAAGAAATTGAAATTCTTTTAAAACATGGGAAATTATTTCCCGACTGATTGAATTCGAGACTAAATAAAATCATTATTACCCTCGCTTCGCTCGGGGTAATAATAATTTTATAAGGTAGGTGAGGCGTCACCAACTGTGGCCCTTTTGAATGGGTGCGAATAAAGGCAAAGGTTCGTGGTTTGCATTGAGTGTGGGTGGCAATTCATACCTTCTTCTACGAGCTTCATAAAGTTTTCAAGTTCCTCTAGTCCTAATTGTGGCGACGAGAGTCTTGGTTGCATTTTTGGTCCGGATGGCAGTTTAAAGGATTTGGATGGTACCTTAGGTTTGGATGGTACTTTGGGTTTGGATCTCAGTTTAAGAGACTTGGATGGAACCCTTGGTTTGGATTTCTTTTTGGATTCCATGGCTAAAATCACAGATAAATTACTTCACAATTTCACAAGGACATTTGTCACAAATCTTACTTTCTTTTCCTTGATGAATACCATTTTCAAGGTCTTGCAGCTCCTTTTCTATGCTTATTTCTAGAATTTTTAGATCCCACAATTCTTGATCGCTTTTTTTGATCTCCTTGTCCTCCATGATGTTCTAATGTCAGAAATCAAGGAAATGAAATCATAACTTCAGACTCTTGATAAGAATATCAACAGGAAAGCCTCGTTGAGTGCTTGTGTCACATTTTTAACAAACTTAAAAAAAGTAAAATGTCCGCTACTAAATACGTTTATTTGATGATCAAGAGTAATTTTAATATTAGTAGAATTTCCACACTATTCGAAAAGTCAAATTTTTGTCCAAAAATTCAATTTTGACAAAACCCCAACATTTTCACGAGTTTTTCACCCAA
>LT728048.1:21703-69934 GCA_900157175.1 Oithona nana
TTTAAAACATTGATTTATTGATAAAACTTCTGAAATCCTTAGGCAAAATTACAGTAGACTTCTGATTTAGTAAACTTTTTGGTCAGCAGCAAAAAGTTTACTAAATCAAGGTAAAAGTTCAGATTTATTCTAATTTTTATCAATTTCTTCTTGAGCATCAAACCAATCATCTTCATCTTTGTCATCTTCATTTTTGTCATTTTTGTCACATTCATCTTTGTCATCGTCTTCTTTGTCATCGTCTCCTTTTACATCATTGACTGAACCATCATTTTGTTCAATATTTCCATCTTTTTGGTCGTCTTGGCCAATCTCAACATTGTCATTGACCTTTGACTCTTCTTCAATATCTAAGCAGAAAGTACTTATTTTACCAGGCAAAATACTTAAACTTTTATTAGATAGGTACCTTGAACCAGTATCTCTGACATTGGATGAAACTTCTTATTGAACAAGAAATAGAACAAAACTTGAATGATGAAGAGCAACAGTAGTCCTCCATAACTTGCAAAAATCATCACTTGAATTTGAAAGTAAGCAAAATGTTCTTCAGGCATTGCACCAATGCTTTTGATCAAAAATTGATGTCTATCATTCACAAAATATCCTAAAAAGCAATTGTTACAATCTTCCTTAAAGAAGTTTCCAACTGTTCAAGCAACTAACCTAAGATTACCATAGGTGAAAGGAAAACCGCATTGGTTACCAAATTGACCAACATAACAACAGCCATTTCAATCATAACTTTGGCAGCTCTGATTTCATGTTCTTTCACATCTCCTTTCATTTCGTCCCAATCTTCCATAGGAAATGGTACATGTGAGTTTTCCAAAGCATGCATTATCAAATCTAACCAATGTCGTCTCTTGAAAATTTGCCAATTAGTCACTGCTTTTAGTATCACAATTAACAAACTTTGAAGTCCCAAAATGATCCAAAAATACATGAAATACTGCTCCAAAGTAAAATAGGTATAAAATGACACAGTAATTGGGATTGAAACTCCATTGCCAGTGTAATTATGCCTGGTCACATCTGACCATAGGAGGTTTGGAGCATCACCAAATGTGAATGTATTCAAATGTTTCAAAAGTTCAGGTGGAAAGGATAATGGTACTTGGTAAGGTGGCATTTCTCCCTGCAGGTGTCTTAAAACATTGAATAATCCCAAAGAAGGTGTAAAATAGTAAATTACAGAGGATACTCTCATGATCAGACTACAACCAGCAAATACAGCCAGTACAATTTTGGATTTGGTTGGGAAGTAATCTCTTGAAGAAGAGCTTGAAATGTATGACTTTGTTGATGAAATCATTGTCCAAATAGTTGTTATGATCAAAAATGTCTTGGGATCAATGAATAATATGGATTCTTGTTCAAACAATTGTTCAAGTCCTTGAGATGTCCTGGTTTGCGAGACAGCATAGAATTGTAATACCAACAATACAATCAATTGAAATGTAGTTTCTAGACCAAGGATAGATCTAATGTATTTGGTGGTATTGTTCTTGAGTAATTTGTAAGTTGGTAACTTTTTTCTAAAAATTGATAAGCTGTAATATTTTCTTTGAATCAAAGTCATTTTAAGTCTGATGAGGAGAAATAAATGTTGTATTGGTATGATTGATACCAAAAGTATTTTTTGCCAAATGGTATCTCTCTTTCCAACCAGTAATTGTGGTACAGTGAATAACAGTCTCAGACTGCTCAAAATGTGAGGCAAAATGGTGGTAATGAATAATGTAATTGTAATTACAGCAAAGAGACTGGTAGGGTTGGTGATCATAGCCTTCCAACCACCTTGACTTATGATTAATTGTGCCAAAAGGATAGAATCTTTCACCAAATCAAAATACTGTGAGAATGGTGCCAATGAAAGCTTGAACACAGAAATAAAACCATTTTCTTTTTTATCCCCAGAACTGTCATCTTTTTTGAACTTGTCTTTCAAAGTTTGTATCCAAGTTTTCATTTTTGAAGGTTGACTCCTATCATTCAAGACGGTAGCAAAAGTATAAGGGTCCAAGTAGTCCTAAAAAATTTATTAGAAAGTATTGAAATAAATGGCGCCATCTAGCGGGCAAAACATACCTTCATACAACAAATTGCTTGACTTGTGCTATTATGATAATTGACTTCATATTTCAACAATTTGGCACTAATTTCTCTCCTTTCATCATCATTGATAGCATTTTCATGAAGATATGCAATTTCTGCAGCTAAAGCTTCACTAGCATGTTCAGTTTCAAATAGTGTTTGATTCAATTCAATCACAGCTTCAGAAGTATTGTCACCCAACTCTTCTTTTCTCCATAGCAGAAAGCTCATGGTTATGATCAATAAGTAACCAATCATGACTGCAACAATGGTGTAAATCTCATTTATAGCACAGTAAGCTTCATCTATGCCACCTACACATTCTTCAATTCCATCACATGGTATTGCTTTGATGGTAATGTTGACATTAAATATGTCTTTTTTCAAGCATGTGATGGTTGCTGTTGATGGAAAATTGTGCTTACATCGATCAAAGTCCTCATCTTCAGCTTGGGGACAATTCGCTATATGGAAACATGAAAAATTTGCGTTAACAACCAGGTGTGAACTGTGAAGACTGTGTCCAAGTTCAACTGTCCAAGCATATTCTGAACAGCTTGTAAAAATGCTGAAAATTACCTATTCCATTGCAAAATTGGTTGTCGTTGATACATAGTTCAGTGTTGGGACTACATTCAGAAGTTTGTAGACCATCACACATTTGATGAAAAAGTGACCTATTAATGCCATTCGGCCACATCCACATTCTTTCAATAGTATTGCTCTCTTTGAAGGAGTAGTCAAACCCCAAAGAATATTTCAACTCCAGTAGTTGAATTTGACCTCCATCATGCATTGAACATTTTTGTTCAGGTTTCCAAGCTTGAAAAAGATTATTCCACGCAATGACCAAATCTTCAGAACAATTCAAATGTGTTTCATTGAAGTTCAATTGAGTGTTCAAATTGAGAGCTTTTTGGGTTATATTCGTTTGCTCAAAATTCATAATTGGGGTATTGAACATTGATGAAGCCAAATCCATTCTATTGGCACATTGGAACATTTGTCTTGAACTCGAAGATACCTTTTCATAACACCCAACATTTGTGTAATGGGCTCCATGAACTTGTCCACATGCATATTGATTCAAACCTTGGCATCTTTGACTATCTTCAGTTGAACAATAAACCTTTTCATTGGGTGTAAAGGTGAAGCTGAAAAGGGAGCTGGATAATAGAGTGCAGGACAGCTGCTCTTTTGGATAGCTGATCATTCAAGTGAATACAAAGATCAGTTGTCATTCTACTCATTTATGAACTGAAGATCTTACTTGTCATTGCCACACATTGTGATGCCCTTACACATTAAAGCGTCGTCACGACAAATGTTGAAGTTTTCACATAAAAATGCGCTACCACCAATAGTTGGATTTATCGGACATTGACCATTACATTGACTTGAATGTAATTGAACGATTCCATCGGGACAAGTTCCATTTTGACAAGGCTTTGTATTGCAGCAAACATAACTTAGTAAGCTTCTCCAACCAAAGGTTTGCGATCCACATTTACAAAATTGTGACACATGACGTGGAATGCATTCATCGCCGCACAACATTTCTTTATCAAAATTACATTGACTTTGTACTTCTAAAGTCTGTGAAACAAAAAGAAGAGCTAGTGCAATGTCGAAGAGAAACATTTTTGCTCAACTGATAGGAATTTCTTATGAATCTCGCGTCGCGTGGCATTTTTTTTATCAAGTTAGCAAACAATGTCTTGCTTTTATCGTTGGACAGGGTGATATCCCGTCTAATCACGGTCATAAAAGTATGATTTTCAATCAAATACTTTTTTTCAATCACTCTTCATTGCAGAACGTTCTTTTTACCTTCACGCAACTTCAACTCACGCTCACCTATACAAGATATCAAAGAAGATTTTTCGGTCTGTTTCAGCGGCAATTATCAAGCAGCTTCAAGCTGAACGAAAATATGGATTGGCTTTTTATCAGCCCAATCTACACTTTGTTGAAAAATAAGTTTTAAAAAGCATAAATCAATTTATTTCGAAAGATTTTTCAGTTTTCATAAATAGACTCGCAATGACTTATCAACATTTCAGCCAAACTTTTCTGATTCGTCAAATCATTGACTAATTCATCATGGTCCACTATGGGTCTCCACGTCAAACAAGGACCAAAAATTGTGGCCAGATTTTTGGCATCCATCTTGTTCTTGTCATTAAATTCTTGAACATTTTGCAAATGGAGCAACAAAACCTTCAATGTTTCCCTATGCGCTGTGGGTACTTTAGATAACTCCGATTGAATGCTTTTGATTCTTTTAGACTTGTTCTTCTCTTTTTCAAAGGTGATGAGACTTAGAGCGGTTCCCCAAGGCAAGAGTGGCTCTTTCAGTTCACGAAAGAAAAGCTTGAAGGCTCCTGTGAGGTTGTGGACATCTTGCACTTGTGCCAAGTAGGCCAAATCCCCTGCATCCATACAATTTTTGATCTCTTCAATCTTCATCATGTTACCCGACAACCTAGAAACAAATGTTAATGAGTCAAACCTTATCTAACTTGACTAGACAAGTACCTGTAGATTCCAACAGTGATCATTCCTTTGCCCTTTTCACTCTTTTCAATGGCTGTGATAGCTTTGGTCACGAACAATGGAACTGGAGTTTCATCCCTTTTTTCCAAATCCTTCAAACTCTCATTGAAGATGGGGTTGGATTTAATCAATCCTCTCTTCTTCATCTCTTCTGAACTTGGTCTTCTAAAAGGTAAATTTCAGGTTTAGTTTGATAATAATTCAATGTAAAAATTAAACTTATCACCTATTGAAAAGACGATTGAATCCCTCAACATTAGATTGTTTGTCTTCCTTCTGAAGATCATCTTTAGTAAAAGTGTGATGTTCTTTATGCTTGTTCTCTATATCCTTGAAATTACGCATCCATAGATTAGCCTCATTAAATTCCTCATGGTAAAACAAGATTAAGGTCTTAACATCATACACCTCAAAGACATTATCCTTTTTCGATTGTTCCATGTCACTCCAACGAATTTTGGCCTGTTTGACATCAAACAATTCATTTGGAGTGTTGTGGGACATGAAATCTTTGGCATTTCTGAAGGTCATGAACAGTTCTTCAGTTAATACTGCATAAGTGGGCCTCCATTTTCTTATGCCCTTCTTTTGTTTTTTTCTGTCCAACATGACAATGTGTTTTCTGAGTTCTCCTTGTTTGATTAACCCAAAATTGTTACCATGAGTCACTGAATTTCTTTTGTATTCTATGAATTTAACTTTGGTTTCTCCATCAACCTCATTCTGTAAAGTTTGAAAATTACAAAATATTCACATAATAAACTTACCAATCTTACATCAAAAGTGAATTTAGAATGGACTTGAGGCTCAGCAGAATATTCTGATTCTGCTGGTATTTTTGGTTTTGATGGTATTTTTGTTTTTGATGGTATTTTTGTTTTTGATGGTATTTTTGGTTTTGATGGCAGTTTTGGTTTTAATGACAGTTCAGGTTTATGTGATAATTTGGACTCTTTGAATTTGTCTCCATTATAAGCTTTTAAATTGGTTGTGAATAAGGGTTTAGGTTTGTGGTTTGCATTGGACTTGGGTGGAACCTTTGGTATAAGCTGGTTTTTACTGGGTGGGATTCGAGGCTCAGGTTGTGGTTTTGGTGGAGGCATTGATTTTGAAGCTTTTATAGACTCATGGTTCATGGTTTGGATTGGACCCGACTTGGGTGGAAAATTTGGTTTTGATGGTACTTTTGGTTTTGATGGCACCTTGGGTTTTGGGGGTATTTTTGGTTTTGATGGCACCTTGGGTTTATGTGATGGTTTGGACTCTTTGAATTTTTCTCTATTTGAAGCAAAGTCAATGTCTAAAATAACAGGAAAAAATACATTATGTACCAAGACATTGTAACGAAATCACCAGTCTAATTGCTTAGTGCTTACCTTCTTTGACTTCTTGCATAGCATTTTCAAGATCTTGCAGTTGATTTTCCAGATCGGAAAAATCCCATAGCATTGGTTCATCGTCTTCCATGATAATCTTACTTTTGTAAACTAATCTGCTTCAGTCTTACATCTTTACTTTTTAGTAACCTGATGTGATGTTGAATTACAGGTTATGATTTAGAGCGAAGGAAGTGAAAGGTGTTATCATTTGATACTCTTGATTAAAAGCACTAAATTCTGTTCAGTATTGTATTCTTGATAAGAGGTCTACAGATTTTGAAAAACTAATCTGCTTACGTCTTTTTACTCTTTAGCAACCTGATGTTGAATTACAGGTTATGATTTAAAAATTACAGTAGACTTCTGATTTAGTAGACTTTTTGGTCAGCAGGAAAAAGTTTACTAAGTCAAGGTCTAATCACGGTCATAAAAGATAAAGACGGTTGTCCATTTTTTGTATATCACGCGTCTTTGATAAAAGAATGATTTTCAAATAAAAAACTTTTGAAAAGTTTTTGATTTGAAAATATGATTTCAATTTCTCTTCATTGCGGAACGTTCTTTTTACCTTCACGCAACTTCAACTCACCTATACAAGATATCAAAGAAGATTTTTCGGTCTGTTTCAGCCGCAGCTATCAAACAGCTTCAAGCTAAACAGAAATATGGATTGGCTTTTTATCAGCCCAATCTTCACTTTGTTAAAAAAAAGTTTTGTGTCAGTAGTATGCAATTTACAAAATTCGATTATGAAAGAAAAGTAGGGCACAAGTATCTCTCTGTCTGTAGCTACGGTGGCACACACAAAAAAGTGTCTGAAGAGAGGGATAAGAGCAAAAGCTAAGGCGCTAAGAAAAAGCATTGCTGTATATGTACCAAGAAGATGCATGGTTCCTTTTGTGCACAAGGGGAAAATGCTGATGTAAATATGCGCGTTGCTAATATATCTCCATTTCCTTTCTCTGCCTCCCACTCTCCACTTGGCTCGGATTCTCCGACTTTGGCATTAATTGTACGTTTCCTCCGTTTGTGACAGCAGAAAATGATACACTTTACCACCCTTATAAGTGGTCATTAATGAGATTGTACATGTCAAACTAATATGAAAATTATGACAGGGCAACATCTCAATTTTAAAAGGAAAAATCGATGATCAAATTGACAGCAGGACTTTTGCTAGGCTGACTTTTTTGGCAGATGACGTTTATTTATAGTCAAACCGGTTAATCTACTTTGCTAGCTGATTTTCATAGGATAAAATTGAATCAAAAACCGAATATTTGAAGGAACAAAGTACCTACTCAAACACTACAAAATACTACTAATGCATGAATCATAATTATTATTTAGTACCTCAATGGTTGGTACTCCATCAAAAGAAAGAGATAACAGGCATCATCTGCGCTTTTCTCATGCAGGCATCAACACAACAATAGTTGATAAGAAACCTCAAAATAAGGCCTAGTATGTGTTGTGTTATTATCCAAAATGGCTCATTTAGCCATTTACACAATAAGTATGCAGATGATGAAAACCGCAAAATGTACCAATTCCACCGCAGCAAAATTCACAAGGTCTGATGGCTCAATTTGAAAATGATACCTAGGATCCGCATCATGATTTCTGATATATACTGGCCTAGAACTACAAGGAAACTAATAATGTATGCTTAGCTCAAGGACAACGATCTGCCTAATTACTTTCCTATAGAGCAAACACAAGTGTCAAGAAAAAAGGCTGCAGAAGAAAAAGCACAATTGTTGACAGTTGACTTGTTTGTCAGCCTGAGGGTTTTCTGTCAAATTCACATTTACTGCCGGCTGCTCCATACTCTTTAAAAGGTGTTCTACATACAATGGTGTTGGAATGCAATGTTGCTGCCTCCTGAGCAATGACAGTAAACAAACAATTGGGGTTGAACAAATCTCAAGGGTGCCCCTCCGACCGTAAATAAGGAAAGAAATTGAAAATGGACAACATCTTGCACGCATTTTGTTGCTTCACTGCTTTGCTTTGCGCACAATCACAAGAATCTTTTTTGCCCTTCTGGAAGAAGCAAGGGAAAATGTGCATATTAAAAATGTAGGGCATGTCAATGTCATAACAAAAGAATCGCCAGGAAAGCTTTTTTTCTAATCCTTCCATGAAATATACCTGATTTTTTATCATTTCAGCATTTTTGGTTTACCTTTGAAAATAATTGAAGGTTAGGAACGAGTGATTTTTTTATTGACTTTATACAATTGAACTTGTTTAGTGTAAGCAATTTTGTCTATCTTTGTTCCCTACACACAAAAAAATAAATGCAATTTCCTCGTATTGTACAATCTCTGCAGTGTTGTATTAGAGTACAGTGTGCTTCTCCAAGGGGCTGTCCCTCTTTCCTTTTCCAATCTAAGAAACTTTTTTTCTTGACCTCACAACTTTTTTACCCTCATAAATCTTTCAGCAAGCATTATTCGAGAAATCTCATGTCATAACATCTTGTACAATGAAAGAAAATCTCACTCCCTTTTATTCCATTTTTTTGCTACTAGCATTATTGTTGTAGTGTGTGGGAGGCTAATGGCTGAATTCTGAAAGGAATAGAAAATCTCCTCCACATGATAATGCATACCTTCTGAGTTGCAGCCTCAAGTCTTTTGAGAGAAGAAAAGAAAATGGCATGGCTACCAATAAATTCTAGTTATCGTCTAGATCCATATTCATGTCACGTTTTTTCGTCGTTGTTCCTGTGTTCTGCTCCTGTTCTCCTCCGTACTTGTTGATTGAGCCATTTTCCAATATGGTTATTGGTCAGGCTTCAGTACAGGAAATAGTACAATACTATCTGCTTTTAGCATCTTCGTTTACCACTCCCATTTATCAGCAATGCTTTAGTTACTTCCTCCCTTCTGAATAATATAACAAACTAAGCCCAAGTAGTAACTTAGTTAATCCTAATGCTCAATCAGTCAGAACCATATTGGAAAGGAAAAAATTGACCGCGAGTAGCTAAGCATCCCAGCCCTAGAAGTTAATTTTTGCATTTTGTTCTAGTTTCTTTGTGATTTTTATCAATTGTTTGGCCCCATTTTCTAGAAAAGAAAACGATTGATATCTCAGGAGGGGATTTGCGGTGTAGATGATTAAGATATCGCACGCTATGCCAAGACCATCTAGTTATTTACGGGGAAATGAGCACGAGCAGACTGCGCTGTTCCTTAGCGAATACATATACGAAAGATGATGATGCATTTACCTATCTTACCATACGATAAAACGTTGCACTTTCAGACTAGCTGACCGCCATCAAGCCATTCCATAAAAAAGAAAGAAGCATCTGCTGATGCTTGATTATTGATTTGTTGGCTGCTGCCCTAATTTTCTCGGCTGATTCTGTCATTAGCACTGACTAGTGACTAGACTATGCATGAGATGTCAAAGGGAGGACATCATACCACTCCATCTTGGTTACACTTTTACCAAAAAAGTACCATATTGCAACCGCTTCTGCCAACACAATCCAACTTTTTTTAGACTCACTTGATTTGAAACATTGCAATTAAAATCTAGTGTAATTTGACTTGCATGTAGCAAAGAAAAAACTTTCTCTACACCCTGTCAGAAAATCGTGCAAAAATAACGTCCATTTTCTGTGCTGTTTTCTAATTCAATTGTTGTCTCATTTTATTACTGCAAAATGTCGACAGTGGCTTGCGAGGAAGAGTGCAGCAGCAACAGATGGTACTTAGTCCCACCCTAGAATTTCTGTGACAGAGTTTTGAACGTTTCCAGGTAGTGGTAGTACGAATTATTATGACTCATTTTTGCAAAACACACATTCAACAGTTCGACAGTAGCAGCAGCAACGGTTTCTAGAAGCTTGGGTTTGTGTCACTCACTTAGAATAACACTCTTTTCAAAGTGCTCAGGGAACCAGAAGATTACGCCGTGTGCAAAACCAGTAGAAATTCAATTTCAATTCAAAAGTTAGGTAGGCGGACACCTAATTACCTACAAATTGCACTTAGGACGCAAAAATAGATTTTTTTTTTTTGGAATTTCTACCTCCAGCATCAAAACTCAAAAGATCATCCACCCAAGATAACAAAGTGGATTTTAATTACAGATTGTCTTCCATTTCCAAAATTGGGTTTGAAGTACATAGCAGTAAAACAACAAACCATCAACATTTTCAAAAGATATGCCAGATATGCCAGAAAAAGGCGAATGGCAAGTGTCTATCCATCTATCAAGTGAAAAGCTATGCAATAATTCATGAAAGCTTTTTAGAAATCCAAAAGCTCTTAGAAAACTTTCATTTGCCAGCTTTTTGTGTGGATCACTTCTTTGCATGAGGGGCTCTCTTAGGTTCTGCTTTGAAAAGGGGCCTCCTGAGGGAATCCATTTTCGAGCAGTAGCAGCTCCCTAAGCAACTTTGTAGCCAGTGTTCAGCACTAATGTGTGCTGCACATAGTGCCAATACTACTACGTGCTTACGAGGACATAACAGTATTTCTCGCTGTCCCTATTACCAGATCCTATTCAATTGTCTTGAAGAAGAAGCTGAAAATATCGTTTTCTTACCCTGCCTTGCAGAACTAGATCAGAGGGGAAATGTAAGACCCTATAAAGTAGGGAACAAAAGAGAGATAAATGAGCAGGAAAAAGCTGCGTTTCAATTAGTCACACTGAGGCACTACTTTGTAGGCTTGTGATGATGTTGAAGAGAGCAGCTGATTGCAATCATTATTGCAGCTCCCCAAACTAATCTACAATCAAAATCATCTCAAAATGTTAGTCCATTAGAATTCCAGGGTCGTTGAGTCATTTTATGTCACACCTGCCCGGTCCCAACAGCATTCGACCCATTTCAAATTCTATTTGAAGGGATAGAAAAAACGGAAACGAGAAACGCATAAAAACCAAGTTTACCACTTTCAATAGAGAGTAGCAAGGCAAGAGTCAGCAACGTTTTGTTGGCAGCAGCACACTGGCCAAAATTAGCTCATAAAAAACTTGGTCACGTTTTAGATGCCCGATGTCACTCATAAATGTCCCCAATGAAGTCAACTTCTATTTTTGTTCACTGATCGGATCAATTCGCTGAATTGATCAAGCCGTTCGTTCATACGGTTCATTAAGGACAAAAAGCTAGTGTGTGTAGACCTTCTTAAAGTGCCATTAATCATATCACCCCCACCATTTTGTCCCCCTTTTTATTCATATAGTAGTGCTCTTTTACAATTAATCTTAGAAAGTCATAAATTACTATATCACATTCCGACCACCGTGTCGTTCAAAGCAATAACAAGACTGAAACTTTGTTTAGTCATTGACCGCGATTAGAATGGCTGAAGTGCCTAAATTGAGTCCTTAGTCGACAATCACCAATTTCTTATGAATTCTTCAGTCTTGGTTCTAGATTGAACTGTTGGACCGCGAGTTTCTGCAGTTTGTAGGCCAAAAAAGAAGAGTTCAGCCTAATTCTGACAGGTCCAGGGCGGTGAGTTATCGGGAGTAAAAAGGTTACAGACCTTCATTAAGTAGAGAAACGAGGCGTGAAAGGCTAGTAAGTGGCAATTTCCTAAACCCCAACCCAGCCCTACTGTGAATTTGCTTTGATCTGATTTTCAAAGAGAATTTCTCAATGGGGAACGAACTTACTGATGCTGTTAAACATAAACTCAAAATCTGATCAAAACTTTTCTGAGAAGCTAAATTATGCATGAGTTTCTGTGCTGTAACAACTTACTTTTGATCTTGAACTTACTCTGCCAATTTAGCAAATCCCACGCGAGAAATGGTGTTTCCTTTTAACTTCCTTGTATTGATCTGGAAAACTAAAAAAAGTTTGCCAAATATGTAGAACAGGAATTTGTCTACATCTTGTGTCTTCTCAAAAGTTTTCTAGTAAAAAAAGTTTTTCAGTTCCTTATTGATTAAATTGGAGTTTAGCCAGCCAGAGTAAACTTTTTTTGCTTAGATTGCAAGATTTCTTTTCCAAACTTTTGTTCTAGTTTGTTTTTGATGCAAATGTCATTAGGAACCGCCGTTCAAACCATTAGAGGAGTAATTTGTTGATAAGCTTTTCCTCCTCCTCTCATTTTCTACAAATGAGTTGTTTCCTGGCAACTCAGGAGCAGCAGCAAAATTTGTTCATTTGTTAGGGTTTGGCGCCCCTGATTATTATTATGACGCTACTCTGACACTTTAGGTCTCTCAGTTCACTACAGTACCTATTTAGAGCTGCTGGGGTTCATGACAAAAGCATGGCAAAAATCAGTTTTCCCACCATGTAAGCATAGAAGTCTAAAACCGTTTTTTCCAGCTCCATCACCACCATAAAGTATTCAAGGCATGAACTTTACTCCCATGAGGAAATTGAATTCTTTTACATCAAAGCATGCTGTTTGCTGTCAGTAATGGGAAAAATTCCTCTATAATATACCACACAGGGTGAGACATAATCAAGGTATCAAGGTGTGAATATCTGGCATTGAAAAACAATTTTTTACAAGAATTGTATACCAACATTTTAGAAAAACCTTGGAAACAATTGGTGGTATAGGGATCTCAACACGCCCAGTATCAAAAAGTACAACAGCTCAGTTGAATTTGAAATTCTTTTCTGAATTCCATTAACGGTTTAGGTTTGATTTGTGATGCTATTGAATTCTCATAAAAAAAAAGACCATTAGGGATGTACGCTTGCATATTTTTATAGGACACCAGCCAAATTTTCATCGATTTTCCAAAGCTTGTACATTTCTAAATAAGCTGTGTATAAAAAGTTTAGTCAAAGTCAAGAAGAGTTTTTGGCAACAAAGACTTGATTGCAAAAATTCTAAAGTTTGAAAAAATCTAGGTGGGTACCTAAGTGCACTTATAGGTTAAAGAAATGCATGCACTGACTAGTAGCTGAGTATGTGGCGCAGCCTGCAGGTAAAAACGGTTCAGTTCTTGTGAAGCTGAGATGGAGCTCGAACGGCGCGCCCTTCTCAGTATCTTTTCTGCAGTGGAGACGGAGAGGCTCTCCTATTTTGCCGGTTAGTTCCTTGCTCAGCTCTCAAAGCGGTGAAGCGTCGGTCCAAGTGGCGCCTCAGACCTCAGTTTCAATACAACCTTTCGTTCATCAACGTGTGTGATTTTGCAAACAAATCAACCGGTAAGAATACCTTTCCTTAGTTTTGATCTTGAAATTGAAATCAAATATTAATTGACCTTAATTGGGTTTGGATCAGTGACATTCATTTGTCTTGTTTTTGAAGCTCTTTGTACAATGTACAATTGCGGTTTGTTTCCATACAAAATTCATCAACGCATGACAGCATGATGAATAAGTTAGCATCTCTTTCTGTGTTTCTGCTTATTAGGACATAACGAGTAGAACTAAGAAGAATCAAAGCATTGTAAAACTTATGCTTGCAGAACAAGTGTCACGGTTGTTAGTCTATTTTGTGACTTTTCATCACCTTCAAGCTTTGATGAGTCAGCACGAATATTTAGGTACATTTCTTTAGAATTTAGATAGGTAATCTGTTTTTTTACATCCTGTCATTTTTGGAACAAAGACATTGACGTAAAATATTGAGCTACTCGCGGTCACAAACTTGAATTGAGAAAGTCACACCCTACCATACAATAAAAAGGGGCTACTTTTTACAATCACATAAAAAGTGGTCGTCTGGTTACTTACATTGCGGCAATTTGTTAATTGGCCCCGTTTCTGTTTCAGCTCTGCAAAAGAAGTTGTTAAAGGCAAAAAGAACAACAAAAACTTGAAGATCCCAAGTGTGATGTGAGCAAAAGAATGGCTTCAAAAAGTGCTTATTCTATTTCTTTGTGTCTTGTCTTATTTTTGTGCTCTTTTGCGGCTGGGAAAAGTGTTTGTTCAGAGGAGCAGTTGACTGAGTCACAAAGAGCTTTTCGAAATTGTGTGGAAAGCGCCAAAGCAGGGATTGTCTCTTCTCATGCCAATTCAGAGGACGAAAATGTGGTCTGTCATTCCTTAGAAAACATGCTACTCACTTGCGATGCTGAGGTAAGCAACTTTCTAGAGTCACTTTTCAGAGGCCTGAAAACTAAACGTTTTGTTTTGGATTATAATCAGTAGGGGGATTTGTCGATCTGTCATGACTTGTCTTATATCAAATTAGCTTTATCTAAGGGTTGAAAAGACTCTTAAAATAGTGATTCTAGACATTCTTGATGCTCTAGTGCCCTTTTTGACGTTTGACAGTCAGACACTTCAGCTGAAAGAAGCTGTGACAAGTATCTAATCTTTGTCTACTTAAACATGCATATGTTTCCTACTTTGAAAAAGAGACCTTTGAAAAAAGGAGGGGAAATTGCACCGTAAAAAAGCTTGTTTAGAAAATCTATTTTGTTTTCCCTCGTAAATAGTAATTCCCTAAATCCCAATAGCCATTTGACTGAACCCTAAAGCATGAGTAGCCAAAGTGAAGACCTTTTTTTGTGGTCATAGTTTTTTTGTTGGAAAACCTGAAACCCTGAAGGTGGAGACTTTTAGACACTAATTTCAGTTGACTAAAATGACTTGTCACTTTTGGTATGTGAAGTGTAAGAGACCCGAAAAAATTCCTTGAAACACTGAGACAACCAGTGATTTTCTTAATCGAGCATGAAATTAGCCACTCTATCAAAATATTTTAAACATGCAATCTTTCTTATATATTGAGAAGACTGACTACTTCCTTTTATCTCTTTCTCCCCCTCTTTTCGACTTTTGCAAAAATCTTTTGTTTAGATGCATCCTTTTGTTTGTGTCAATAAGATAACAGAAGAATCCACAGGTTCAAAGGGGTCTTAGAACAAATAAGAAGAAAATGTACAGTAGTGTAACATGAGAGGATTTCCAATTGGGAAGACACAAAAGAAGGAAATTGGGGATCCAAACAGGTTCGCATCCTCCAAAGTTGCTCTGTTTATTCAAAAGAGATAAGACAAGAAAAGCTCTTTGAGACTTAGTAGTAGCCAAAAAGAAGGGTTTTTAACATACTCTTATCTCCAAAGATTCTTTAGTGAGATTTGGAAAGGGAGAGAGGCATTTTCATGGTCATAGGAATGCAACTGTAAGATAAGAAAATTTAATGGACAATCTCATACTTGTCAATCTATAACCTCAAGGAATTTACTCTTAATTAAAAGAGAGCTTTTCTCCCTAAGCCTACTGGAGTGGAAACTCTATTAACTCCTTCCTATTTAGCTGCTGCTGGTCTATCTACTTAGAGCATCAATTAATTAGAAAAGATGCTTTTCTCCTTCTTCTTCAGCAGAAAAAGAAAATTGAATTCATTTTCTGGCCAAAAATATTGACATGGAAGAATGATTTATTAGACATGGGCGGTAGTAGGCCTCCACCAGAAAAGCCATGTTTTCTTAGATGAAACTCTAGGAGAAAATGGGGAAGTGTCTAATTTCCTGTATATCAAGTATCATCTAACCATGTTTTCTGAACCTCATATCTAGATAAGTGAAAATGCACACATACATTTTTGTATGTATGTTGTGGGAAGTCTATGACAAAATCAAGTTTCCGCTTAGACTACTGCTCCATTTTCTGCAACGGGAATATCAAGTCATGCATGAAAGATGATTGAGTTGCAACAACCTGAAAAATATGCACCTACCAGTCAAACAGTTTCAAACTTTTGCTGTGCTAACTTCCTTCCTAAAAGTGTTAATGGTAGTTTTCTGCAACTCTTTTTCCCTTGGACTTCTTGGTTGATCATAAGACTGACTTCTTCACAAGAAAGAAGATGAGTAATGTTTTTAAGGCCATTTTTCAAATATCATGACAGGAGTTTTTGGCCTATAGCAACAAATTTCGGTTGCACTAAAATGGAATGGAAGACGGTTTTCCAGATAATTACCCACCACCGTACTTAATAACTTTGACAGATTTCAAATAACCTATAAGTGCGAAATTATCTCAGCTGTTGAACGAGCAAGCAATTTAAAAGTGCTCCTTCACCTACTTTTATGAAACCCACAATTTTCTGGCTAAAGATGTGAATTTTTATTTTCTTTGTTTTAGGTGAACAAATTGGCCAAATGTACAAATAAGAAACATGTGGATAACTTGAAAGCCATACATCTCAGTAGCATCACTGATGTCATCAAAGCCATCAATCACAAAGTGGACGTCAGTCAGTGCTCTGTCTTCACTGAAAAGACTCTTAGTGACTACTCAGTGACCTCAGCCTCAAATATGGTGGGACATTTGAGTCAAGAACCAGAACTTCGTACTGGTCCTGCTTCAGGAGCCTCAACAACAGTTGCCTCATTTACACTTTTCTCATTTTTGAGCTTGTCATTATGTGCATTAAAAGTATTTTAGTCATTTTTTCAAAACTACAAAGTGTCATTTTGAAATTTTTCTGATCATGATATATGTTCATTCAGTTTTCCTAAGTTTTGACTCTGTCTACCTTGATCAATGTTGGGTTCAACTTCTGTACTTAAAAAGTTTTTGATCAAGAATTTGCTTTGGATTTTGGTTTTATTGATTCAAGATATCAGAATTTTTAGATTGACTCATTATAAACATCTGACTGAAAATGGACTGCAATTAACTGCAGCGCCAAGCCCCCCTCCAACTTCCTCGCTTCTCGCGTCCTATTTGTAGAAATCAATGCACAATTGACTCCCAGACTGTCTTTTTATGAGATGTGATTTGAGCAATAAAGATTTTATAGACAAGTCATTTTTGGTTTTAAGAGAGTAGCTACATAATTCACTACTCTCCCAATCAACATTTTACTCTGGGTCTATCGATCTATGATCTGTTGATTTCCATTTATGGACGTCAGCTAGCGGCCTCTCAAATACTTTGTGTAAAGATAAACTACACGTGTGTGTCATAAATCGATCCTCACTCGCCGAACAGTCTGTCAAATTGGGGCCAATTCCAAAATGCCAGATTTCCAAAAACCTCGGTTTTTCACAGTAGGGAGCATCCTATCAAAATATTTTGAACTTTCCATTGGACTATTTATGCGGCTCCTTACTGTATGTAAACTTCAGTATCCAAGGCAAATTGCACCTCGTTAGTGGTGTTTTGATATCGCGGACACATCAACAAACCTTAGTGCTCGATCATCATCAATGATCAAGAGCAGAAAAATGCCCCTGAGGAAGTTTAATGACTCTATCTCACCTGCTGTCTGCTGCTGACGACGACACTTGGAAAAAACAGGCTTTTGTAGTACAAGTACACCTGCCAGCTTACTTTGCGAGCTTCACTAATGCACGTTAGAGACTGACAAATTCATCAATGATCACGAATTTACAACATTAGCAACTAAGCATGCTTTGCTTCCACTAAAGAAAAGCGAAAAATGAATCAATCATTTCCTACTTGCGGCCAAACCAAACCTACCATTAAAATGCTTGCACCAAAATAGGATTTGCAGTAATGATCTACTTCACAGAACAAATTGGCTCTGAGAAAATACAATGATTTGGTTCTTGTCCATTGTGTACAATGGTTTTAAAAGTGAGCAAAAATGTCTCATTTGAACCATTGCAAAAATGAGACATTTTTTCGTTATTTTCAAACACTGTGATGTTCATACATCAATAGATTCTGATAATAGAAATCATCATTGGAAGTACGAAAATGGACAAAAAGTCTCTCTTTTTTGAAAAGTCTTATTTTCCCTATATACTCTTTTGTTAAAGCTCTCAATGTGAATATCTGTCAGTTAGCAAAACTTTGAGCTGCTTTTCAATCTTTCCCGTCATCTCTCTGTTAACAGAAGATCTCCATTAGAGATAGCATTGACGCGTTGCTTACGGCAGCTTTTGCTCAACTCACTCTCTTTCAATTCTTCAGTTGGCCAATTCAAACAGATTGGATTCTAATGGCTTTGGAAAAGTACTGGGTATGCAATAGCAACAGCCTTAAAAGCCATGAGGAGCTCAAAACCACATGATGAATGAGCAAAACAATAGACAAAACTCTTGTGGTACAACTGAATTTGACATACTTTTCTTCAATAGGTTTTCCTTCAGCTCGTTTTGCTAAACAGGAAAATTGACAAACAGAAACACCGGAAGGAACTTTGATGAAATATTCATGCACTTTGCTAATTAGATATCGATAAAAAAGGGCGGCTTGTATCTAGTTTGCTGCTGCTAAGCTTGCGTGTGTAACAACTGTACATATTTACTACTAGTACCACTCAATTACAATATGCATCTGTCGTTTAGCGAGAAGCATTTTCGCTCCTTATTTTATTCAGGAAACCCTCGGAATCCACGAAATTTTTTGAAACCTCAAGTATCAAGTATCATTTATTACGAGGTTAAACAAGTACAAGTCAAAAATCAAAGTTCGATTTACAGTACCTATGGTACCTTGATTGGTACCTTAGTACCTCGATTTCCGCAGACCGTCAGAAACAAATATCGGAATACATTGAGTCACAAAAATCGAGGGTTTTCTGTATGGCTACGAAAACGACACAGGTGTGAATGAAAGTTACGGATCAATTGCGTCCTTTTAAAATTGGTCCTACGTCCAAAAGCAGAGAGTGAGTAATGTGGAAAAAGAAATCAGAGTTTTCTGCTAATGAAACGTTGCTTCCGATTGTTAAATACACTCATTACCTCATCAATTATGCAAAAATAAGCTCATTCAACCCCCCACAAACTCAAAAGAAATAAGGTACTACTTTCCTGCTGTGTGCTACTTTATTCACTGCTTCAAAGACAAAACTCAATTTCCTACACGATGTGAAACTTTTATTCAACAAGGTTCTGATGGTGTCAATTTTCAAGGCTCATTTACCCTCTCCGTTCCTACATCAAGATTTACTCATTCAATAGAGATTTCTCAACTTTTATGGGCTCGTTGGACCAGTTGGACGAAAATGGGGTGCCGCTTACAATACATACACTTGACTTGATCAACCAAAAATGGACAAAATTGGAGGGCAAATTCATGAGATTCATTGAGAGCTCAAATTACTTCATTTAGTACATAGATGGCGTTTTATGAATCTACTTTGCAGTACTAGATTCAGGTGAAATTCGGTTGAACCCTATTCTGTACCCCCTTATGTTTCATGGAATTTGTTAAGGGGGAATCCTACTGCTGCAGTATCAGAACATGTAAATTCTCAGATTTTTCTGCTGCCCCTTAGGGAGTTATTGCTCGGTGCTGCCAAACTCCATTCAATGAGAAAATCCCACCAAAAATCTTAATGCTGCTGGGCTCTGCAACTGCGATGTCGTAAATGTGAAATTCATGACACTTTTCATTTCAAAGATGAAGAACTGGAGATCTCAAGAGCAGATGTGTGAGACCGTTGACTAATTCGCAGCATACCGTAACAAACAAAAAAATCTGGAAGTGAAATTCAACACCCGAATATTTAGAAATTTTTTTTTTAGGAATTCTTGCCCTTGAGCGATGACAAATGAATATCAGAATGGTGGTGGCTTTGAAAATCATCTTTTGCGAAAATTGCCCTGCAAAATGGCGCAAAGTCATGATTGTATATGAAAAGCTCTATGAAACCATAATTTGGAACATTTTAGGGGAAGGGGAGAAGAAAAATGAATTTATCATGATGAACCAAAATTGGTTTCAAAAAAGGAGTTGATTTTTGGCTTGAAATGAAGGTGTTGAATTTGAAAGAAAGTGAACAAATGATGATGATGATCATCTGTTTTTGTTCTATTATGTCTGTTTGTCAATTTGTAAAGAGCAACGAACATTTGTTCTATTACAATTGTTTCCATGTTTATGTCAATTTTCAACCCTTATGTTTCCACCATGCTGTGCCATTGGAAACCATTGAAAAGTATCAAATGACGACTCTGTCGTTCATCCAGCAACCTTTTGTTTGAACTTTTATTTGCATTTGTTGCAACGTAACTCGGCTACGTTGCAACAAAAGTGGAACAGAACAGAAAACTAGACGATGATTTGGTAGTCGTCTATTTTTTGTAGTAGTCACTAATTTTGAGGCATTGTGTTTCCACCGCAACCGACGAGTGAGACGACGAAGTCTGTCCGCCTGCGGGTTCTTTTCTTCGAAAATGAAGACCAATTTGAGGCTGCTGCTACTACTCTCCCTATTCCCCTACTGAAAAGGCAGCCATGAATTCGTTCGTGAGCGGAATTCATTAGACCTTTCATTCTACTGCATCGCGCATCGTCTCTTCATCAGGGGTTGTAAGCACTACAAATTACTAACAAACACTTCAGTTTTTGAAAAGTATCCAAAAAAGTCTTTGTTTGAACATTGCGAGTGAACCGAGCTTCGTTCTTTTACGTACGAAAAAACACAACATTTTCAACTTAAAATCCACTTGAAAATTACCAAAATTAATGTGGTCTCGCTTCGCTCGATCACACTATTTATTATAATTTGAATTTTCGCGCCAAAATTAGCAAACATTATTCATTGCGAATTTTGTGTTTTTTCGTACGTAAAAGGAACGAAGCTCGCTTCGCTCACTATGGTCAAACAAAGACTTTTTGGATACTTTTCAAAGACTGAAGTGTTTGTTAGTAATTTGTAGTGCTTACAACCCCTGATGAAGAGACGATGCGCGATGCAGTAGAATGAAAGGTNAGTGGATTTTAAGTTGAAAATGTTGTGTTTTTTCGTACGTAAAAGAACGAAGCTCGGTTCACTCGCAATGTTCAAACAAAGACTTTTTTGGATACTTTTCAAAAACTGAAGTGTTTGTTAGTAATTTGTAGTGCTTACAACCCCTGATGAAGAGACGATGCGCGATGCAGTAAAATGAAAGGTTGATAAAAATTGAAGATTCTCTTTGCTCTACTTTGCAACGTCGTCCCCTTGCTTTCCTTGCGTTCGTACCAATATCATTAAAGATTTAACACAAACAAAGAAGCAAGCGTTGCAAAGGAGGATGAGGAGAAGAAGCCCCTTTTTCCCAAACATCCTAAGCTAAGCCTTATGCGACCCCAAAAAACTTCAAAGTCATGTGCTGCTGCTCCTGCAAAAGCTACTATCAAAGCAAGCATGAAAATCATGAACTACATAATCAAATCAATCCCTGCTTTGATCTAGAAAAGCTGCTTTTCGCGAAATATACGAGGTCATTGAATTCTTAGACCTTCTTTTCTTATTTTATAATGTTGGTGGACAAAAATCAATTTATCATGGGGAACTACTGTGCTGCTGCACTACAAAAGTCCATCTTAACAATCAGTGATAAATGAAGGCGAAAGATGAACCAAAATGTAGAGAAAAATATATCATTTAGAAGACATCAATTAGCAATCAAAATTGACCCAAATTTTCTAAACTTGTTTTCTTGAGGAAAGTTTATTTTGGCAGAGTCAGAGAGAAAGTTATTTTCTAGCAAATTGATGGAATATGAAAGGTACAAACTTTCTTCCATTGCCATATAAGAGTCCCTGAGGAGAGGAGCAGTCATCCGATTAAGGTTATGACAATGTTTCTAAATCCCAATTCCGGCCTTGAGTGAGCAGAAATGTGACATGGATGGTATGCAAGGCCAAAGAAAGGCTTACATCTTAATGGAGTGCATATTGGGTCCATTAACATGATATGCCGCCCGAGCCTTGCAAATGACTCTGATGTCGATAATGATGTCCCTTTGGGGTTTAGATAGAAGGGTCGAGGCTACTCAAAGACGTCCAGACTACAGAATCTTTTATAGTGTTTACCGCAAATAACACAGCAACAATCACCCAACCTTTTAGTATTACTAAAATTGCGTCATTGCATTCCCGGAAAATTAGTTTTGCTCGGTACATACACGGTACATACAATGCAAGATAATCAATCTTCAAAAATAAGGAAAATAGGTTCCCTTTTTCATTTTTTTGCCGAATCACTTGTCTGTAGTTTTTCGCTGATTCAATGATTTGTCTCATAATTTGTTTTGTTAGGTAAAATATATTTGAAGCAATGAAAAAACCTGATGATTACAAATGAAGACTGTTAATTGTCAAGTTTACTGAAATCCACAATGAAAAGACGATGCATTCTTTGAAAAGGCCAGAATTTAACTTTTGGCTTCGTTATATCCCTCCAGATAATTTTTCTCTGGAAAGGAAAGGTAAGCAGTAAATTCTTTTACGCTTTTTAGGCAATTAAAATTGTTAAGCAAAGCTTACCATTAACGATACTAATTTTGCTGTTTCAACTTTCACTTCTTCTGGTATGTCCATTACCTCCGGTTCCTCAGGTTCAATGACCGAGCCTTGCAAATGACTCTGATGTCGATAATAATGATGTCCCTTTGGGATTTAGATAGAAGGGTCGAGGCTACTGAAAGACTTTTTTTAGTTTTTTGTCCATCGTCCAGACTCCAGAATCTTGTATAGTGTTTATCGCAAATAACGTTGCAATAAATCACCCAACCTTTCAGTAACTTGTGTCATTCAAGAAAATATGTTTTGTTCGGTGCAATTATAATGCAAGATAATCAGTCTTCAAAACAAGGAAAATGTAGTATTCCTATTCTCATTTCTTGCCGAATCATTAGTCTGTATTTTTTTCGCTGATTCAATAATTTCAACAATATATGAAACCTATTGCTTGTTATGTTTACTGAAATCCACAATGAAAAGGCGATGCCTTCTTTCGAAAGGCAAGTATTCAATTTTTTGCTTATTTATATTCCACCAGATAATTTTCCTCTGGAAAAGTAAGTATTTTGAGCTTGAAATTATGCAGTGAAAATTGTTTATCAAAATTCAAAGCTTACCATCAACGATACTAATTCTGCTGATTCAACTTTCGCATCTTCTGGTTCGTCAATTTCCTCCGATTCAAGACTCTTACTTGGCTTTAAGCGAGGAGGAGGAAGAATATGGTGCTCAAAATCAAGGCTGTTGGAGTCATGTTCGAATTTTCCATTGATGCTGGTACAGAAAATTATGACCAAAATCAGATGATAGATCTTCATATTGTTGAAAAGACTTGTCTTGTCCGTTTCAAGCTATAGACTAGCCAAATATCGTCAAGGTGACAGGAGAGGAGCACGCGCGCTAGTATTTCAGATTTGATTCAAGCTTCCATAACAACTTGGGATTCCGAACGATGCCTACAAATCCAATTGATATGAAGGTTGCGAGAATCGTAGGGTCAACTTTGCGCTAAAAACTTTTCCGAAAAGCCAAAAGCTTAGAAAGGTAACTTAGGTATGCTACCTACTTTTAAACCAGTTGATGTATGTAATCCGGATCCGGAACGTCTAAAAATCGAATTCGAATTATTTTGTCAAAGAAGAAAATCATCAAGTTGGGTTGTCCAAAATGGACCAAAAACAGTTTGTATTTCTAGGTGAGAGCATTCATAATGTTTGTAGTATTCATTTCATATTGTCATAGTATAGATGTGAAGCAATGAAACTTTCGTTTTGTTTGTCGTCATTTGTTTTTCCGTTTAACAAATAAATAGTCTTTGGATTTTCGATTGTGCGTCATATAGATTTTTTTCAGGGTGGATCGGGGGACTTGAAGAAATTTTGCTTTTGGGGGGGAGGGAAATAGTTCAGCACATGTAAAGCAGAATAGACAAGAATGGTTTTCCTTTTGGCAGATGATTTTTCATAGTTTGAAATTTTTGAAAGAAGCATATATGTTTTTGGCAGAAAAAGAGTCATGACTCAAAGTAAAGTCTGAAAATGGCCCCAAAATTGATACATTTTGGTAAAGGTGAAGCCATGGATTTCAAAGTTGCTTTGAGTCCTTATCAGATCATTGAAGAAGAAGGAAAGGAAAGTAGTTGATCATGACCATCATCATCATCATCCGGGATGAGGATTACTTATTCCATAGCATTAGCGATGAATTCCAGGAAGCGAGCAGCGTATTGATCGGGCTCAATGGTGGAAATGCCTTCCACTTTGTTAGCTCCATAAGTTACAGTTTTAGCATACTTGGCGGCTTGTTTTTTCACACCATAAGTGGTGAGAATGTCCACTAAAGCCAAGAAATAAACTTCGTTTTGATCCTTGGAGGGCAAAGCGTAGATGTCCTTTTCTTGATCCAAATGTTCTCCCGAGGGGTCCAAGGGGTCCATGTCCTGGAAGGGGGGCGAATCGGGGGGAGTCAAGGCTGAAGGTAGTCCCGAATCCTCGTCCAAATCCTCCCCTTCTTCGTCCTCTTCATTGTCCAAGTTTGAATCTTCTTGGTTTTGATTGAGCAGTTTTTCTTCCTCGGCTGTGGCCCGATTGTGAACTCCTAGGATCAGTGAGTAATCCATCAGTTGATTTTTGGCCAAAAAAGCCACGTCTGCGTCCAGCGTTTCCATCACCATTTTTTTGGCTTCGGGACCAATGGTCACTTTGACTCCATCTTGCAAGAAGTCATTGTCCTTATACAATGGCGAGTCTTTAGCGCGTTCCTTTTGTGAAGCCTCACGATCCACCGTAGACCCTTTTAGCTTGTACTTGGTATGGATTTTCAGATTATCAGAAAAGACTTGACGAAATACTGCGATGTAGTGCTCCACGTTGTCCACCGTTAGCCGATACATGCCCTGAAAAAAACACTTAATTAACCTCATTCCACTGCTCCCACACTGATGTGCGAGCGAATTTCAATTAGAAATTAGAGTATACATTTTTGAAAAAATCACAAAGTCATAACCCAATACAACATTTTGAATTTTCCCGCACTTTTTTAGTACTGTTAGCCCTGCCATTCTGCCCGCCGGGCCGCTATTGCTTGACTGCCAGTGCTGAAAATGCGCGGGAAAATTCAACATGTTGTATCGAGTTCTGACTTTGCTAATTTGCTATTTTTTTCTAGAAGAGTTTTTGATAATTTTGGCGCGTAAAATTAAGAATTTTTTTTTCGTGATTGTCAAACATTTTGAAAATGACAATTTTGGACTTTTGGCCACAGTGTGATAAGATGAAGATAGTATTATTCTAAGCTCGGATCGTACCAACATTTGTGGTAAGAGTGTTTTTCCTCTCCTCTCAACGACATAAGGATGGTAAGCGTTTAAAATGCAATGCGTTTGCTCCACTTCTTCGCTGGACATGGTTCGAATCATGTAAATGTGGTCCTGCGAGGTGTAAAACTTGGCTTGACTTTTGCCCAAAGGTGGCTCCATTGGCAGTGGAGCTTTGGTCAAAGATTTCAAATAGGAAGCATCATCAATACCAAAACGCTCACGAAGATTGCGAAAGACCAATGGACAGTATTCTTTGACCTGCAAAGACAGAAAATCTCATCGCACCATTGCGCAAAGCCTTTGGAACCAGATAATAACACATTAAATTAATCTCTAATGTTTGATAGGGGTCAATGCGTCATCAATAAGCCGAGCGGAAAAATTGTTTCAACACACTTGTAATGCTCTACTAATAATGAAGCCGAGACAGTAGAGCCCAGAAAATGTCAGAAATGTCAAACCGGGCGGCGGGACCATTTTTCCTATCCTAAATGTCACCAGTGAATTATTCAGTGGGGGCTCTGCTGAGGAGGCTCTATGGTGAAATTGCCAATCTCATGGTCCTTTTGTTTGGAAACCAAACAAACCAACATCAGACAGACTAAAAAAGTCTCATTTTCCAACATTGCAAATAAAGCGAGCTCTACTTATGATGATTTTGTCATCGTAAAAATTCAATTTTGAGATTTTATTGTCAATTAGATACCTTACCTTGAAATGACTGGGTAAATTCTCCTTATTAAAAGCGAAACTGTCCACTTTTATTTTGGTAAAAGCTCTAAAATCATCAGGCATGAGCATCACGGGTATGGAAATATGCGACAATTCTCGCACAGTATGATTGATTCCCCACATGAAAACCGAGAGTAGGGGCTCAGAGGCCCGGTACAGTTTCCGCTTAGGGTGTTTCACCTTGATATTCTTGGTCTTGATACTGGCCATGATTGAAGCAATCTTTCCGTCTTGCAGTACAGACAAAAAGTCTGCACATGCTAATAAAAAAGTCACTCGTCAACTACGTTTTCCACAGTATTTCTGAAGCTTTTATCGATCGAAGCAGCTCAACAACAGCCTTCTCACAGTACGTAGTAGTAGTGGTAGCAGTCCAAGTAGTCCTCCTCGTCAGCAGTGCGCAACTTGGACTACTGCGGTACAAGAAAGCCCCCGTAGCTACAGCAGACATGTGAGAGTCGTAGTCGTAGGAGAAAGAGAGCCCCAGCACGACCTTCTTCTCTGGCTCCAGAAGCCTACAAAGATATCACATGAAGCTTATACGAGTGTGGTATACTCAACTAGCGATAGAGCTCCTCTCTTGAAGACAACGAAAACAATATTTTTCATCTATTTTGTGGACTTTGGGGGTCTATTGTCTAATCAAATGATGGATGGAAAAGTACGCGAGGAGCTCTCATCCCATATGGTCAACTATCGATCATCAGATAAAAATGCAAGGAAAATGGTCCTATCCTCTCGTTTCCATTCTCTCTTCTATCTACCCAAAAAAATGTGACCTTACCTTTAAGCAAAAAGCCTACTTTCCCTACTGCTACACCTTCTATGAGCCAATCTTGCCTGCATGAGATAAAGTGATAAATTCGCCCCTACGTTCAGATAAACTACAAGTTTGCTTGCCTGGAAATTAATCATAAACACAAATATTGAGTCACTAGGAAAACACTTCTGAAATTAGCACACTGCATCACCCAAGTGCACACTGTGCAAAGCAGTGTTGGATAAGTACCCCAAAATAGTGTCAAACTTTGCTGCGATAAATTCCTAAAAATCATTTGTGTACTACCTCGGGATATGGATCTGATTTACGCCGCCAAAAACTATTTTTTGACCGACAAAACTATATTTTTTTTTTCTCACGGATTATGGACACATTGCTGCAACAGTTATAATTACGTTTATGTGTGAAAAATTGTTCTTTGCTTTGCTTGTCAAAATACCTTTGAATTACTACATCCGTAAAAATTATCTCATAATTGGATGTAATAGAAACGACGAGAAAATCTGAATTTAATCGCTAGGAAGTGATCTGGAGCATTGTGAAAAAAAATGATTGAATTTCATCTTTGAATCTAAAACTAAAATATAGAAGATTTTCATTCAGAAAATGTTTTATTTTAAGATGCGGAAACCACCATTTTGCGACGCTCCAAAAGTACTCCAAAATGACCTATCACTGACCTTGAAAGCCCAAAACAGATTTCACAGGAACGATGTTATACTATATACTATTCGAGACCGTACAAAATAATGCAACAAAATTTGCGTCAAAACACCTAATGTCAGTTTCGCCAGATGCAGGTGGCCATCCTTACTGCAATCCAGAAATCTGAAATGATCCTCCATCCGTCAATAAAATGCAGAGCGAGAGACAGAGTAGAGGCAAGAGAAACGCATCGAGCATTGCAGAAAAAAAAATTGTATCACAAGCCCTGATGGAGAAGATAATTAAGGTAGTAATCCAAATTGCATCAGAATTCTTTGTAATTTTTTTCTCCAACTTTGTTGACCAAAATTCAAATCCATTCAAAATCTGAACCATTTATGCTAGAAACGTGATGATGGTAAAACGGTTCCTTTTATTATTATGAATTCCTGATGGATTTTTGCCTTACAGCTCTTCTTTTTTAACCGTTTGATATCCTAGTATAAAGTCGTCATGCCAGAAGGAGTTTCAGCATTGGAACTTGGAAATTAACATAAAAGTACTTGATAGGTCGCAAGCATAGAAATTAGCCTTGAAAAAAAAGTTTCTTCCAATGTCTTAATGGACAAGTAATTATGGATGACTGGATGGTCAACGCAGGTAAGTTAAGTTTGGGTCCATTTTCTCTATGTACCTTCGATCCTTGCACAACCTTTAGACTTGACTAAGGGAGATTTCGATGCTATGCCACTAATGCAATCCACGATTTGTAAACAATGGAAAATCCCAGATTTATGGTGGTTACTATATACACTGAATCCTTGAGCTACTTTTAAAGTTTTCATTTCAAGCATTGATTGACCTTTAAGGTCACTTGATCGTGATGAAAAAAGATGCAATGAAAGATCAAGGTTATTTTTGCTGCTATGGTTCGCTTTGCTCTTTTCTTGAAAGTTCAATGACTTTCATACTTATAGGAGAAAAATTGGATGGCCACCATCGTCCATATACGTCGAATGACTCGTGGAAAAATTCTGATTATGTTACATACTTCTTCTTCTCTCTTTTCTCACTTTTATGGTCATGAAAATCGGACTCATCCATTACATACTTCAATTCCTACACTCTTTTCAAATGTCTAGCGCATGAAGTTACTTTCATAATGGTTGAAAATCACTGAAAAAGTATCATTATTTTACAACATTGCGAGCGAAGCGAGCAAAGTTTTCGGTACCTTCTAAGTCAAATCAGTCACGCAACCTCTTGCGCAACGAAATTTTGGTTATTCTCAGTCGCAATTTTAGAAGCTATTTTGTGTGAAAGTAGGACATTCAAATGAGACTTTTTGCCGATTTTCAAACACTGTGGAAGTCGTAGCAATAATATTAGATTCGCTCGATATAACCATGAACAATTTGCTGAAACCTGTTGGCACCAAACTCAGAAGTTTCACGGGAAAATCGGCAAAGCTTTTTCTGTATCTGAATCCGAATAATATTCGTTCCATGTCTGATGAGAATTTACGGTACATAACATCGTCAAAAAATTGATAACGAGCCAGATTTTGTTTCGAAACCAAGTTTGCTAGATAAAGTAGCTTCTTTTACTCGTACCTAACTAGCGAGAGTAAGAAAGATAAATGATTTGGCCTTTGAAATAGGCAGCAAGGTAATCGTGAATCTCAATGTAGCATGTTCATAGCAGCAGATAAAAATCCATAAACTAGGCTAGAAACTCCTGCTGCTGCCAAGGAAGATACTCATTTTCAATTCTGGGATAGACCAGCAGCAAGCAGATCACCGATTTCGTCACTTTTGTCGACTTTAATCACCACTGGGAATCGATTATCACGCGCCGTCGATGATGCTGATGCCTTACGTCCGTCCAATGAATCGCTCAGTGGGGGAAAATGAAGGGATTTTGATGAATGACTGAATTACCAAAGTATTTTCACAACAACCTGATTATCGGAGAATATGGAAGCCGGTCAACAAACCATGTCCTTTGCTATTTTACACTTTGCGGCAGTTTTTCACCAAATCCCCCAAAGCCCAATAATGTTCAGTTCTTGTGTATAAATAATTCAGAAATTGACCCTGAATTCTTTAGAATTCAGATTGAAAAAAAGATATCAACATCCATCATTAAAAACAGCGGAAATTCCACCATTTCTAAGTAATCAACGATGGGCAACTAAGGAGGAAAAGAACAACGCCCTCTACCGGCTCTACCGGTTTAGAAAAGTTTGTACTCAAGTTATTTTTTCCCTGTTTTGACCGTGAATTTTTATCTGGACAGACCTTGGGGCGGGGGTTGACATAGCAGATCAGGGGAAGAAAATGTCAATGAATTCTGAACTGCAATGACATTTGAGTTTCCTTAGTTTTGCGCAATGCTATAAAAAAGCGGCTGGAAGCATGAACCTGCAGTTGAGCGTGAGCGGCGAAGACTCCTACTATGACGCATCTCGCACCCCTAGGCAGGCCACCAAAAAGCATCAATGGTCTAAGCTTGATGCTTGCGTACGTGTGTGCAGTACAGAGACCCAAATGGACAGAATCCATCTTTCTTTGCTGCCTCTTATGGATGAAGCCTATTCTGATGCGTACACAATGCGTATGTAGATGTGCAATACGCAGATAGTAGATGAATCAGAGGATCGAAAGACTTGCGTTTGAACGTGAGAACTGCAAGTTGCTAAAGTTTTTAAAACAGCCTTGCTGCTGCTGCTGAAGCGCTCTTGTTGGAAATAGTAGCGCAACCTTTGGTACAAAGTGCGAGCGGCTCTGCTCTGCCAATCGCGAGCAGGTGCGTCAATTTACATCAACTACGCAACTATGCTACCTTGTGGGGGAAATTCTTCTTCATATTTGGCTAAGACTAAAGTGAGCTACTCTTCTTACTATGTGTTTTGAATATTTGAATTTTCGTGCCAAAAATAGCTCAAAATTGCATCTGTAGGTTATAATTTAGATGCTTGACGTTAAAATTCAAATACAATTTTTTCAACATAAGCGTAGCTCGCTTCGCTCACCATGTTTTAAAATTAGAAGATTTTCAGGCTTATTTTGAAGATTCTCATTTTAGTGTGAATCTTCTGAATGTGTCGATGGTAATCTGGTAAAATCAGTTGAAGTCAATTCCGCGCGCCTACCCTTGGCAGGCATGAGAGATGTGAAGGACCGTGATCGTCATGCACAGCTAGTGCTTAGTGGATTCATCCTCCTCAAGGTGGTTGAGAAGCGTTTTGACACAAGAGTAGCTGAAGTTCTGAAGTTTAGTCTGAAGTTGAAGAGTGACCAACAAGTGGCAGTAGCAGCAGCAAAAGTGATGGAATCTAGTGCAATAGTGCTAAGGTTGGGTTAAGGGTAGCCAACACCCTAACCAACTGCAGTTGATGATTGGTGCTAGCTTGAGGGAGTAGTTGATCTGGAGCATCAAGCTTCGTCGTTCCTTCATCTGCGGTGCAAGTTGCTTGCAGTGCTAGTGGCCACAGTGATCGCCAGTAGCCAAGACAACACCCGCCGCTGCTGCCTCCTTTAAGATACTACTACAAGACCTTGAGCCCGGTTCTCACGGTCATCAGGGGGACTACCACATTCACTTGTGCCCAAGCAACACATCCGGACCCTCGTGGGCAACGCCACAGTTCCCACTGGCATCTCACATCATGAACACTAGCAAAGCATTTCTTTGATCATACTCAATTCATAAAGGGTAAGAGTTTCTTCCATAAGAAAGAAGACCTTGACTCCAAGCTCAACCTGTGTTCTTCATCACTTGCTAGATAGTAGTGCTAAAAGTTGTGCAATTTCCACCTAAAGAGTGTCGATTTAGTGCTAACAACCAATCACGATAAGATGACACCTTCTTCTTCTTCAAAATCTTTTCATTTGTCCCTTTCAGAATGTAGAAAATGAGGAGCCAGTGGAGGTTCTTGTTCTGGACCGGGCTTTTGGCAACCTTTAGTGTTCATGTAATCGAAGCCCAAATCGAATTTGAATGTCCAGAAAGTGACGGACTGTTTGCACATCCGGAACAATGTGACCGGTACTTTGAATGCCGAAATGGCCGGGTGTCGCGCAAACTTTGTGCCGACGGCCTAGTTTTCGACCCGCAAAAAACCGGATCGGATCAAGATCCCTGTGATCACTTGCAGAATACCAAGCACAAATGTCGGGGCCGACCCAAACTCCAACGCCCCAAACCCGGGGACGGAAATTGTCCACGTCAAAATGGCGTTTTTCCTAGTCCCGATCCGTCAGACTGTGACAAATTCTACTCCTGTCTCAACGGTGTGGGATCAGTGCAACAGTGTGCCGATGGCTTACATTACGACGATGAAATCGGGACTTGTGTTTGGGCCCGAGAATCCAACCGGAAAGGTTGCTTATCCGACAATCAAAGAGCCACCAAAAGTAGGAGTCGGCAAAAGATGCGAAGTCGTAATTCCCCGAGTCCCCAAGACGAAAGACGGGGCGGAGGGGAAAGTTTGCCCAATGGATTTGAATGCCCGGGTGGAAAATTGGGCATTCACCCGGCTTTACCTCATCCCACCTCTTGTCGCCTTTATTACGTTTGTTTAAATGGGGTGACACCCAATGAGGCCGGTTGTGGATCCGGCCTCGTTTTCAATAGTGACACTGGTAAATGCGATAGCCCGGAAAATGTGCCCGGGTGTGAAGATACATACAGTGTAAGTAAAAATTCGATTCGACCTTACAAAAAAAAGTTTCCTTCATTGCTTCGGGAGCATTTTTGGCAAAAATAGTATTTGCGTGTGCGTTTTTGACCAAGCTGACTATACTAGTAGAACGTGAATGCTGTGCAACATTGGAAAAAAATCGTTTGGTTTTTAAGGTCATTTCAAACCTGCTACTCTTTAATGAACAATGTGGTTTATTTTTCTATTGCAATACATAAATTTTCTTTGATGATTTGCATTATAATTTCATACACGACCTGCATCATGCACTGTCGTCGTAGAAAATTTGTCTTTTGTTGTCCTCCGGAAAAAATCTTTTTACAAAATCACATTTGTACCATTTTTCAATTGGGAAAATAAGTTACACAGTGTTTGAAAATTGGTTAAAATTGTCTCAATTTTTGCGGTAAAATGGCCAAAATTCAACTCTTATAGAATCAAATGTAGGTTTTGGCGCCAAAATTCAAATACATGTAAATGGCTTCAGACTGATTTCCAAACACTGCATATTTAAGTATTTACTTTGGCAATCTTGCTTCCTAACTGTAGATTTTGTTTTTCTTCAACCCGAAAAAAAATTTCATGATTTTTTTTCAAACTCCAAGGAAATAACAAAGTCACGACTTTTGAAGAAACACATTTTTCGTCTCTGTTATCTTTTCAAGCAGAAAACCTCAATCTAATTATAGGTTTTCCTGTGCTATGCTCCCGTTTTTCTGAAGTCATGACGCATTTCTATGCGTCAAAATGCTTTGTTCTAGGAGCGGATAGCTCAAGCAGCAATCTGTGAATTGGCAGAATTTCTAGCGGGAAAGTCCCGGTATGATTTTCCAGTCGTGTTCTCGCATCATGATGTCCTGTAATAGACCTTCTCGTTCTCCTCTCGTTTTGACATCGCATCATCTCGTAGCATTGCAATCCAAAAACGTGTGAGATTTCATATGATGCCAAATATGGATGGACACATGCATGTGTACATTGTCCAAATTCGATACGAAATTCGGGTTTCAAATTCTCAGTCTTTGAAAATCTTTTAAAACATTGCGAGCGATACCCGTTAAAATAGCCAAAAAATTAGGCGTCAAAATTCAAATTTTTTTTTTTTGTTTAATTTATTCGTCAAAATGAAGGGAGAACTGCACTGCATAGCAAAAATGTAAGCAAACTTTGACGATTTTTTTCTTGTTTTTTGTGATTTTGAGATACTTTTTGATAAATTCATATCCAAAACTTGTTGGGACATCCTGTATATGGAATATTTTTTTCTAAGCTTGTTCCACGAGCAATTTGTTTGAGGCACTTGTTTATTTTATACTGCAGGTCACAGAGGCAAATTAATTCATAGCTCAGTCGGAACTCAAAAATAGGCTAGGATTTATTTCCTTCTTCCTTAATGAAATGAGCACGTTTGTTCAGAGCAGTAGGCACTAGGCAGCACCTAAGCGGCTTCTTTCTTAGACTTGCTGCTGTAGGCGATGATCGTGTAAAAAACGGGTTTCCGACTGCTCTTTCAAATCGGTTCCTTGATATTTTTCAAGTAGCTAAGCCGCTCCCGTTGCAATAAATGGGTTCTGTGCAAATTATGAGCAACCCGGTAATAAACATGCAGGAGCTAAAAAATTGACAATTTTTGGCCAATGAGACATTTTTGATGAATATCTAACACTGTGTGTGAGTTGAGCAAGTATGGATATTTAGTTGGTAACTTAGATTTTGATGAATTTGACCCGGATTTTGAAGCGGAACTAGCTTCAAAGTTGTTGTGTTGCACTTCCATATAATCTTCCAAAGACATATGAGTGTGTGAACAGATGGAACAGATGATGACAATTTATTTCCACACAAGATTATTGCTCTAAGGAAGAACTGCTCTGAATTTGCAATAATGCGATGGAACTACCGAAACTAAAATCCTATTTTAGAACTAAATATTGTATTTCTTCAGGCAACACTTATCCTCACAAAGGATGATGATGATGATAGTAGAGCAACACTTTGAAGTAGATTTTTTAACAATGCTACAATTACATGATGATTATTTGGGCCTCTGTATATTTTTGTACCTTGGTAAGAAGAAGTAACGGATTCCACTCCGCATCCCCTTGGATTGTCTTCTTGGGAAAAAAGATGTAAAAATGATGCACATTTATCTGGCTGCAAACAATGGTTTACCATTTGTTCTTGGCACTTTGCCTCTGCCTCTGTGTTTTTTGGTAGCTAATGGCTTGTATAAATTGGCTTTTGCTGATAATTATCAATGGTTTAACTTGATGCAGCAGCAGTGGGAAATTGGTATGCATAGACTTGACCTTCGCTATTGACATTCTCTACAAATACCACCTGTCTTGGCAACGGACACAAAAGTTTTCAGTAACGTAGGCCTTGATACTACAGGGCTGGGAACAGGTGTCCTGGCTGTGTACTAAAGCTCCTCCTTTATGCCATGCACAGAACACTAGATATCAAATTACAGCTTGAATGACATCAAATCATGCCATCGGGGTCATTGCTAAATTCTTGGCATTCCTTCAGTCTTGGTTGCCACAAATTCTTCCGCGAATTTCCTACCTCCTCCTTGTCAATTCTCAACTTGCAAATTTTGCTACTGTAGTAATTTGATTTTGTCATCTTCTTCTCTGATTTCAGTCCAAAACTCGCAGTCAATCCCGATCTCCTTCGGTGTCAGAACGTAGGAGAACCTCACCTCTCAATAGGAATCGCAATCGAGACTATGACGATGATGATGACGATGATATAGATCCCGATCAGTTCGCCAAGATTCTTGAGCTCTTGGCCAATCCCAAGTTGAAGAGCATTTTGAAACCTGAAATCGCAGATGCCCTTGAAGATAATCTGGAAGTACTTGGGCAAAACACTGCTGATGAGTCTCCAGAAGAAATTCCCAAAACACGAGTCCGTGTGGCTCGGCCCCGACCCGCATCATCAGGACCATTACGTACCATTTCGGGTCGAAAAATTCCAGAAAGGCGTCGTAATCCATTTACTTCCAAGTTCATTCCAAAGGTCAGACCCGTTGGAGAACTGGACAATCTTTCGGAAAATGCCTTTATTGCCGCCGATGCTGCTGATGATTTTGAAGCACTCGTTGAAGAACCTTTGGAATTGGTGACAACCACTAGTACCACTGCAGCTCCAACAACCACTACTGAAGAAGAAAGACCCTTTAGAAGGATCAGTCTTAAGAGACCACCGGGTCTTAGGCGAAGGCCAAGCTTTAGAAACAGGCCTAAGGTGGAAGAATTGGAGAATTTGGGTGAAAAAATGATCAAAGATTTGTTGAATAGTGAAGGAAATGAGGAAGAAGTGCCGGGAGGATTCAAAAGTGATTTTAACGACTTCTTGTCAGAATTTAGAAGAAAGAAATTGTTAGAGAAACGGTTGCGGGAACGTACAACCACGCCCGCTACAACTACCACTACTACTACTACAACCACTACAACCACCACAACTACTACTACCACCACCACCACCACCACTACTACTACAACAACAACGACTACAACAACAACTACAACCACTACAACAACCCCAACAACCACCGAAAGAATAGTGCTAAGTCAAAACCAATTTGTCTTCCAACCAACGGCAAGACCAACAACAAGACCATTCTCTACATTCAACAATGCCCCAGCATTGAACCAACAACAACAACCAGATGATAACCAAGGGCCCTTCGAATACATCTATTACTACGAATATGAATACGATGACGATGATTTTGGATTAGACCAAACGACTGCGCCCAATCGACCATCATTCAACAGATTTAATGAGGAGCCCAGGCAGCAAGTTGCACCTGCCCCGCCTAGAACTACCACCCCTGCGCCATTTAGAAGACCACCCCCACCCCCATCTCCACCCAGGAGACCCCCTCCTCCGCCTGCCACCCGACCACCTCCCAGGCAACCAGTTCAACCTGCCCGACCGACTGCCAGACAGCCGCCTCAACCTACCAGACAACCTGCCAGAGGATCTCCTACAGCTCGGGGTACCACTGAAGCCAGCTCAAATGTCCGACGCCCTGATCCCAATCAGGTTGAAACCAGGCTTCCCAACTTTTCCTTTTTCCCCGTCAGGGAACAATTGGGTGGAAATGGTGGCAGTGCCAACAACAACTTTCCTAGCCCAGCCAGGCCCAGTCCTCAAATTCCTGAACGATTGGTGCCCAACGAACCTGCAGTGGAAAACAACAGACCTCGGGCTCGTCTACCTAATCAGCCAGCAGTTCAGGCACCTGCACCTCCTCCACGCCCCAGACAACCTGAGGTTCAAGTTGCTCCCCAACGCCCCAGACAACCGGAAGTTCAAGCTGCTCCCCAACGCCCCAGACAACCTGAAGTTAAAGCTCCTCAACAACAACAACGACCCAGACCACAACAACCCGAAGTGAACGTCAGACCCCGTCAGCAAGAACCTGAAACTTCTCCTTTTACAGCTTTCAGGAACTTTCCACAATTTCCGAGAACACCCGCACCTCAAAGAGAACCATCGTTACCAAGCAACCAATTTGCTCCACAAGATAACAATCCCAGATTTGTTGAAGAGAGGCCTAGACAACAGCAACAGGAACGTAGACCAGAACCCAGACCTGACCCCAGGCCAGAACCACAACCCGCTGCCAGGCCGGAACCAATCCAAACCATTTTCGGTAACCAAAATAACCAACAATCCTTCACTTTGGGACCACCATTTACGGCCTTCAATAACTTCCCTCAACCACAACAACAGCAGCAACAGCCACAACAACAATTTAGGCAACAACAATCGCTTATTCCCCAACAACAACAATTCCAAAACCCTCCACCTCCTCAACAACAACAGTTCCAACAAAACCCACAACCTGGACGATCGACAGGATTAGGATTTGAAGGTGTGAGAAACACAGTGGTTCACGATACCACTGGCGGTAGCCAAAGCTCCAGTTTCTTCAGCTTTCAAAGACCAGAGTTCAGTCGGCAGGTTGAACCATCGCCCACCAGATTTCCCGCCTCTCAAAGGCCAAGCCCAGTCAATAATGGAGCCTTTTTTGGAGGCTTTCCCAACTTAGGCCAATTTGTGGACCCTCGAAGTCAAAGTGGTCAAGGAAGCCAACGAGCTCAACGAGCGCTTCCGGAAGATGCTCAAGAGACGGTTGACCGCCAATCGCCGCCTTCCTATCAATTTCCCGAAGCTGAATTTGGCGGATTTGTGCCTATGCAAAAGAGGTACTGAACTGTGGAATCAATCAACTCTCTCAAAATTATGGCATTTTTTCAACTCGGCTGTGGGTCATAGCGTACCAATTACAAGTGCCTTTTTAAACGTTGATAGAAAGAGACATTTTTAAACCATATCTTGTGACAGTAAAGAAGACTTTGTTTGCGTGTTTTACTCCATATTTTTCCTGTATTCTGTTTGGATAGTGCACTCTGAGTATACTTGAAATAGACGTGATTACATGAATGCCCTAAAAACTACTTGTAAAATGCGAGTCAACAACCACTGTGTCCTATTGAATAAATTCCTGGTGCTTCACAATTCCAAGTGCAGCAAAGAAGTGCACTATGTTCTCCTAACTAAATTACTCTATCCTGCTGATGTTTATCAGATCTACAAAAGAAGTATGTGTACATCATAGCAGCAAAGATGCAAATTAATCTGTGCAATTGTGTGTGCGCGGTGCATTGCATACATAGCATAGATAATTGCACATGAGAAAAACAAGCAGGCTCGAGTCGTAGGGTTCCGAAACTAGATTGGTGACAACCGGGCAGGCAGATTTTGAACTTAATCATTTGTCATTTTAGTGCATTTCGTCCGGAGACTTCATGACTTTTGCTCATGCAATTGTAATCTTTTTGCTGTAAACTAATGAAAACCTGTCATTTTCTATGCTATTGAGGTACAATACACTTATTCTTTGATAATCATTCAATCACGAAATTGTCACAATTTTGTGCTTTGCTAATTCTTTGCAGTGAATATTAGGCGCTAAGATTCAGACTTTTTAACGTTACATTTTGTCGTTTCTCGCGCAACCTTTCAAAAGAGAACAGAGAAACATTAAAAACTATAACCCCAACTTCCAAATGGCATTAAAATCAACGCTTCGTATAAACAGTTTTTAATAAAATTGTGTACAAAAATAAACTAAAAGAAACGCGTACAATGGTATGTACTACAAAAGAAAATGTACAAAAAATAGGTAGAAATAATCATTTATTTTTTGGAATTTGGCGCATATGTACTACTTACCTATTCAAAACTTCACTTGAGATGAACTTAAGGTGAATATTTGTTGAAACAATATTTTCTTCATTGAGTTGAGGAGAAATTACTCAGGTCTTGGTTTATGTACTGAAATAAATCAAAGGAGGTTTGGAAATCAAATGAAAATGTATAAGCACACTCGGTAAGTTGGTGCAACCTTCGTTCATGAAGTGTTGTGGATCATGTTTGCATGTTTTGCCAATCTGGATCTTGAGTTCTTTTGGAAAGCACCAGAAACACTTTTGAACAGTGTAAGAAACTACAAGTAGAGAAATGTCTTGGTCTACACATCTCATAAGTAACAATTTTGAAAAGTAGCTTTATCGGCTTTTTCATTCGTGTCAAGGGAGTTACTAAAATCTAACATTACTATCTAAGTCTCCGGTGAATTCAATATTTGAGGGGGTTTTTTAACCTGCAGCTCAAGCACGGGCTTCTAGTAAGTAGTAACTATGTTTAGGAGTCCCCACAATTCCTCAATTTTGCAAAACGGTTGATTGTTACACATGATTCATAATGTTCCTTTTCATTACTGGAAAATGAAACTCACAGTTGATTTTGTTTCACAAGTAGTAGTGTCATTGGCCCCGAGCCTCATGAGGACCTACCCCAGCCCCACTGCCCTAGCCTAGGATTTTTGGTCCTACAAGTGACTCAGTTCAGGCCGTTCAGGCGATATTTACTTGTAGTTGCTTTTTCGTACGCTAGGTGGCGTTGTTGTTGCAATGCAATCAAGCTGAGACTTGATTAATTACTGAGCACTGTCTGTACAGATTACTGAGATTGTTTGCTTATATTTTAGAGCTGAGTACTGATTATTGTACATAGGTATACAAAACTCAAACTGTAATGTTTTGAATTTTGGAATTTGAATTCACAATTCAAGTCATTGCATTGAAAGTTCAGTTTGAATCGTGGTCTTAGATCTGAAAAGCATTTTCAGTCTTGTTTTAATACGCTAAGCATAGAATGTGCACCTCAAGCTAGCCATGCTAATCCAAGATCAAAATGAATAAATGCATGAAAAAAGAGAAAAGAAGGTACATAATTGAATAAAGGCTTTTGAAGTTTTCCTGTTGAACATCTTTCGATCATGAAAAGCTACATGAATCCAAAAGGTTCCTTTTTTTGGATGCTGTCTCATTTTTGTAATGGAAAATCTGCAAAGAGCGTTCCTGTCAATTTGACACATTCCTCTGGGAAACAATTTTTGTACTTCATCATTTCGCATCAAGTTGACAATGTAATGAATCCTCAACCTGAGTTTGCCTGTTCGCCCCTGTAGCGCCGAAACCCCTTGACCTATGATCGTAAGATTTTGCATGCTTAATCTACTGACCATTTGAAAGATTTCTACGGAAAAATTTTTTTTGGGGCGACGAGCGAAGCGAGCGGCGGGGGGTATAGGCGAGTGAAGTGAGCCGCCCGCCGGAAGCCTCGCTGTAGGAGCCGAAGGCTCCGTCAACAACGAGTTTTCATAAAAGCTATAGTAGATTGGAAACTGACCTTTTTTAAAATATCAACATCACCCTTTGGAATAAAGACATCAAATCAACGGTGACGATATCGTCTATATAGACCGGTCTATATAGACGATATCGTCACCGTTGATTTGATGTCTTTATTCCAAAGGGTGATGTTGATATTTTAAAAAAGGTCAGTTTCCAATCTACTATAGCTTTTATGAAAACTCGTTGTTGACGGAGCCTTCGGCTCCTACAGCGAGGCTTCCGGCGGGCGGCTCACTTCACTCGCCTATACCCCCCGCCGCTCGCTTCGCTCGTCGCCCCAAAAAAAATTTTTCCGTAGAAATCTTTCAAATGGTCAGTAGATTAAGCATGCAAAATCTTACGATCATAGGTCAAGGGGTTTCGGCGCTACAGGGGCGAACAGGCAAACTCAGGTTGAGGATTCATTACATTGTCAACTTGATGCGAAATGATGAAGTACAAAAATTGTTTCCCAGAGGAATGTGTCAAATTGACAGGAACGCTCTTTGCAGATTTTCCATTACAAAAATGAGACAGCATCCAAAAAAAGGAACCTTTTGGATTCATGTAGCTTTTCATGATCGAAAGATGTTCAACAGGAAAACTTCAAAAGCCTTTATTCAATTATGTACCTTCTTTTCTCTTTTTTCATGCATTTATTCATTTTGATCTTGGATTAGCATGGCTAGCTTGAGGTGCACATTCTATGCTTAGCGTATTAAAACAAGACTGAAAATGCTTTTCAGATCTAAGACCACGATTCAAACTGAACTTTCAATGCAATGACTTGAATTGTGAATTCAAATTCCAAAATTCAAAACATTACAGTTTGAGTTTTGTATACCTATGTACAATAATCAGTACTCAGCTCTAAAATATAAGCAAACAATCTCAGTAATCTGTACAGACAGTGCTCAGTAATTAATCAAGTCTCAGCTTGATTGCATTGCAACAACAACGCCACCTAGCGTACGAAAAAGCAACTACAAGTAAATATCGCCTGAACGGCCTGAACTGAGTCACTTGTAGGACCAAAAATCCTAGGCTAGGGCAGTGGGGCTGGGGTAGGTCCTCATGAGGCTCGGGGCCAATGACACTACTACTTGTGAAACAAAATCAACTGTGAGTTTCATTTTCCAGTAATGAAAAGGAACATTATGAATCATGTGTAACAATCAACCGTTTTGCAAAATTGAGGAATTGTGGGGACTCCTAAACATAGTTACTACTTACTAGAAGCCCGTGCTTGAGCTGCAGGTTAAAAAACCCCCTCAAATATTGAATTCACCGGAGACTTAGATAGTAATGTTAGATTTTAGTAACTCCCTTGACACGAATGAAAAAGCCGATAAAGCTACTTTTCAAAATTGTTACTTATGAGATGTGTAGACCAAGACATTTCTCTACTTGTAGTTTCTTACACTGTTCAAAAGTGTTTCTGGTGCTTTCCAAAAGAACTCAAGATCCAGATTGGCAAAACATGCAAACATGATCCACAACACTTCATGAACGAAGGTTGCACCAACTTACCGAGTGTGCTTATACATTTTCATTTGATTTCCAAACCTCCTTTGATTTATTTCAGTACATAAACCAAGACCTGAGTAATTTCTCCTCAACTCAATGAAGAAAATATTGTTTCAACAAATATTCACCTTAAGTTCATCTCAAGTGAAGTTTTGAATAGGTAAGTAGTACATATGCGCCAAATTCCAAAAAATAAATGATTATTTCTACCTATTTTTTGTACATTTTCTTTTGTAGTACATACCATTGTACGCGTTTCTTTTAGTTTATTTTTGTACACAATTTTATTAAAAACTGTTTATACGAAGCGTTGATTTTAATGCCATTTGGAAGTTGGGGTTATAGTTTTTAATGTTTCTCTGTTCTCTTTTGAAAGGTTGCGCGAGAAACGACAAAATGTAACGTTAAAAAGTCTGAATCTTAGCGCCTAATATTCACTGCAAAGAATTAGCAAAGCACAAAATTGTGACAATTTCGTGATTGAATGATTATCAAAGAATAAGTGTATTGTACCTCAATAGCATAGAAAATGACAGGTTTTCATTAGTTTACAGCAAAAAGATTACAATTGCATGAGCAAAAGTCATGAAGTCTCCGGACGAAATGCACTAAAATGACAAATGATTAAGTTCAAAATCTGCCTGCCCGGTTGTCACCAATCTAGTTTCGGAACCCTACGACTCGAGCCTGCTTGTTTTTCTCATGTGCAATTATCTATGCTATGTATGCAATGCACCGCGCACACACAATTGCACAGATTAATTTGCATCTTTGCTGCTATGATGTACACATACTTCTTTTGTAGATCTGATAAACATCAGCAGGATAGAGTAATTTAGTTAGGAGAACATAGTGCACTTCTTTGCTGCACTTGGAATTGTGAAGCACCAGGAATTTATTCAATAGGACACAGTGGTTGTTGACTCGCATTTTACAAGTAGTTTTTAGGGCATTCATGTAATCACGTCTATTTCAAGTATACTCAGAGTGCACTATCCAAACAGAATACAGGAAAAATATGGAGTAAAACACGCAAACAAAGTCTTCTTTACTGTCACAAGATATGGTTTAAAAATGTCTCTTTCTATCAACGTTTAAAAAGGCACTTGTAATTGGTACGCTATGACCCACAGCCGAGTTGAAAAAATGCCATAATTTTGAGAGAGTTGATTGATTCCACAGTTCAGTACCTCTTTTGCATAGGCACAAATCCGCCAAATTCAGCTTCGGGAAATTGATAGGAAGGCGGCGATTGGCGGTCAACCGTCTCTTGAGCATCTTCCGGAAGCGCTCGTTGAGCTCGTTGGCTTCCTTGACCACTTTGACTTCGAGGGTCCACAAATTGGCCTAAGTTGGGAAAGCCTCCAAAAAAGGCTCCATTATTGACTGGGCTTGGCCTTTGAGAGGCGGGAAATCTGGTGGGCGATGGTTCAACCTGCCGACTGAACTCTGGTCTTTGAAAGCTGAAGAAACTGGAGCTTTGGCTACCGCCAGTGGTATCGTGAACCACTGTGTTTCTCACACCTTCAAATCCTAATCCTGTCGATCGTCCAGGTTGTGGGTTTTGTTGGAACTGTTGTTGTTGAGGAGGTGGAGGGTTTTGGAATTGTTGTTGTTGGGGAATAAGCGATTGTTGTTGCCTAAATTGTTGTTGTGGCTGTTGCTGCTGTTGTTGTGGTTGAGGGAAGTTATTGAAGGCCGTAAATGGTGGTCCCAAAGTGAAGGATTGTTGGTTATTTTGGTTACCGAAAATGGTTTGGATTGGTTCCGGCCTGGCAGCGGGTTGTGGTTCTGGCCTGGGGTCAGGTCTGGGTTCTGGTCTACGTTCCTGTTGCTGTTGTCTAGGCCTCTCTTCAACAAATCTGGGATTGTTATCTTGTGGAGCAAATTGGTTGCTTGGTAACGATGGTTCTCTTTGAGGTGCGGGTGTTCTCGGAAATTGTGGAAAGTTCCTGAAAGCTGTAAAAGGAGAAGTTTCAGGTTCTTGCTGACGGGGTCTGACGTTCACTTCGGGTTGTTGTGGTCTGGGTCGTTGTTGTTGTTGAGGAGCTTTAACTTCAGGTTGTCTGGGGCGTTGGGGAGCAGCTTGAACTTCCGGTTGTCTGGGGCGTTGGGGAGCAACTTGAACCTCAGGTTGTCTGGGGCGTGGAGGAGGTGCAGGTGCCTGAACTGCTGGCTGATTAGGTAGACGAGCCCGAGGTCTGTTGTTTTCCACTGCAGGTTCGTTGGGCACCAATCGTTCAGGAATTTGAGGACTGGGCCTGGCTGGGCTAGGAAAGTTGTTGTTGGCACTGCCACCATTTCCACCCAATTGTTCCCTGACGGGGAAAAAGGAAAAGTTGGGAAGCCTGGTTTCAACCTGATTGGGATCAGGGCGTCGGACATTTGAGCTGGCTTCAGTGGTACCCCGAGCTGTAGGAGATCCTCTGGCAGGTTGTCTGGTAGGTTGAGGCGGCTGTCTGGCAGTCGGTCGGGCAGGTTGAACTGGTTGCCTGGGAGGTGGTCGGGTGGCAGGCGGAGGAGGGGGTCTCCTGGGTGGAGATGGGGGTGGGGGTGGTCTTCTAAATGGCGCAGGGGTGGTAGTTCTAGGCGGGGCAGGTGCAACTTGCTGCCTGGGCTCCTCATTAAATCTGTTGAATGATGGTCGATTGGGCGCAGTCGTTTGGTCTAATCCAAAATCATCGTCATCGTATTCATATTCGTAGTAATAGATGTATTCGAAGGGCCCTTGGTTATCATCTGGTTGTTGTTGTTGGTTCAATGCTGGGGCATTGTTGAATGTAGAGAATGGTCTTGTTGTTGGTCTTGCCGTTGGTTGGAAGACAAATTGGTTTTGACTTAGCACTATTCTTTCGGTGGTTGTTGGGGTTGTTGTAGTGGTTGTAGTTGTTGTTGTAGTCGTTGTTGTTGTAGTAGTAGTGGTGGTGGTGGTGGTGGTAGTAGTAGTTGTGGTGGTTGTAGTGGTTGTAGTAGTAGTAGTGGTAGTTGTAGCGGGCGTGGTTGTACGTTCCCGCAACCGTTTCTCTAACAATTTCTTTCTTCTAAATTCTGACAAGAAGTCGTTAAAATCACTTTTGAATCCTCCCGGCACTTCTTCCTCATTTCCTTCACTATTCAACAAATCTTTGATCATTTTTTCACCCAAATTCTCCAATTCTTCCACCTTAGGCCTGTTTCTAAAGCTTGGCCTTCGCCTAAGACCCGGTGGTCTCTTAAGACTGATCCTTCTAAAGGGTCTTTCTTCTTCAGTAGTGGTTGTTGGAGCTGCAGTGGTACTAGTGGTTGTCACCAATTCCAAAGGTTCTTCAACGAGTGCTTCAAAATCATCAGCAGCATCGGCGGCAATAAAGGCATTTTCCGAAAGATTGTCCAGTTCTCCAACGGGTCTGACCTTTGGAATGAACTTGGAAGTAAATGGATTACGACGCCTTTCTGGAATTTTTCGACCCGAAATGGTACGTAATGGTCCTGATGATGCGGGTCGGGGCCGAGCCACACGGACTCGTGTTTTGGGAATTTCTTCTGGAGACTCATCAGCAGTGTTTTGCCCAAGTACTTCCAGATTATCTTCAAGGGCATCTGCGATTTCAGGTTTCAAAATGCTCTTCAACTTGGGATTGGCCAAGAGCTCAAGAATCTTGGCGAACTGATCGGGATCTATATCATCGTCATCATCATCGTCATAGTCTCGATTGCGATTCCTATTGAGAGGTGAGGTTCTCCTACGTTCTGACACCGAAGGAGATCGGGATTGACTGCGAGTTTTGGACTGAAATCAGAGAAGAAGATGACAAAATCAAATTACTACAGTAGCAAAATTTGCAAGTTGAGAATTGACAAGGAGGAGGTAGGAAATTCGCGGAAGAATTTGTGGCAACCAAGACTGAAGGAATGCCAAGAATTTAGCAATGACCCCGATGGCATGATTTGATGTCATTCAAGCTGTAATTTGATATCTAGTGTTCTGTGCATGGCATAAAGGAGGAGCTTTAGTACACAGCCAGGACACCTGTTCCCAGCCCTGTAGTATCAAGGCCTACGTTACTGAAAACTTTTGTGTCCGTTGCCAAGACAGGTGGTATTTGTAGAGAATGTCAATAGCGAAGGTCAAGTCTATGCATACCAATTTCCCACTGCTGCTGCATCAAGTTAAACCATTGATAATTATCAGCAAAAGCCAATTTATACAAGCCATTAGCTACCAAAAAACACAGAGGCAGAGGCAAAGTGCCAAGAACAAATGGTAAACCATTGTTTGCAGCCAGATAAATGTGCATCATTTTTACATCTTTTTTCCCAAGAAGACAATCCAAGGGGATGCGGAGTGGAATCCGTTACTTCTTCTTACCAAGGTACAAAAATATACAGAGGCCCAAATAATCATCATGTAATTGTAGCATTGTTAAAAAATCTACTTCAAAGTGTTGCTCTACTATCATCATCATCATCCTTTGTGAGGATAAGTGTTGCCTGAAGAAATACAATATTTAGTTCTAAAATAGGATTTTAGTTTCGGTAGTTCCATCGCATTATTGCAAATTCAGAGCAGTTCTTCCTTAGAGCAATAATCTTGTGTGGAAATAAATTGTCATCATCTGTTCCATCTGTTCACACACTCATATGTCTTTGGAAGATTATATGGAAGTGCAACACAACAACTTTGAAGCTAGTTCCGCTTCAAAATCCGGGTCAAATTCATCAAAATCTAAGTTACCAACTAAATATCCATACTTGCTCAACTCACACACAGTGTTAGATATTCATCAAAAATGTCTCATTGGCCAAAAATTGTCAATTTTTTAGCTCCTGCATGTTTATTACCGGGTTGCTCATAATTTGCACAGAACCCATTTATTGCAACGGGAGCGGCTTAGCTACTTGAAAAATATCAAGGAACCGATTTGAAAGAGCAGTCGGAAACCCGTTTTTTACACGATCATCGCCTACAGCAGCAAGTCTAAGAAAGAAGCCGCTTAGGTGCTGCCTAGTGCCTACTGCTCTGAACAAACGTGCTCATTTCATTAAGGAAGAAGGAAATAAATCCTAGCCTATTTTTGAGTTCCGACTGAGCTATGAATTAATTTGCCTCTGTGACCTGCAGTATAAAATAAACAAGTGCCTCAAACAAATTGCTCGTGGAACAAGCTTAGAAAAAAATATTCCATATACAGGATGTCCCAACAAGTTTTGGATATGAATTTATCAAAAAGTATCTCAAAATCACAAAAAACAAGAAAAAAATCGTCAAAGTTTGCTTACATTTTTGCTATGCAGTGCAGTTCTCCCTTCATTTTGACGAAATACGAGAGGAGTATACAGGACCTTGGTCCTTGGAGGACATGAGCCTCCACCGTGTTCAAAACCAAAACCAAACCAATTCTGATAATGAGCGCAGCTTGTTACTCTAGTCTGCCTATTAGCCGTGATAGCACGAAAACATCCTTTTGGCTAGTTTTAACCAGCTGCGCTCATTACGTTACATATGAATGAATGCAGTTTTATTTCTCTAAAAATAGAGGAGAAAAATTAGAAAACGGTACACAATTGGTCTTGCGAGAGAGAAAAAGGGTGCCGGGAACCAATGAAGGGATTATCAGAATTGCTTTTTGTGTCTTTCTTATCTTGAGACCTACATTCGACTGACAGACAATCACGAAATACCTGCTGCAAAAATCCCTGCGACAAAAATCCCTGTAGAAAAAAAATCACTGCCCAACAGATTCCTGCACAAAAATTACTACCAAAATAAAATCCCTGCCAACAAAAATCCCTGTCGAAAAAAATACCTGCAAAAAAAATACCTGCAGGAAGAAAATACCTGCGGATGGAAATCACTGCAGTACACTCCACGAAATATAAATGTCCGGATCAAGATCTCTTTCCTCGCATCAGTACTTATATGAAGAAGAGAGATGAACTGATGTAGAGAAGGAGCAGCGCGTCATAATCATAAGTGGTATCAACTAAGCGGTATAAAAGCGCAGGCTTGAGGCCAGAGCTGGTATTCGTCTAGAAGATGTTGACCTTACCTTTCATATTGCTGGTGGTATTCAGGTAATGGTTTTATTGATAAGAAAGTAGGTACATATTTGATTTTTAACCGTCTAACAAAATGATTACAGTGTCGGTGGTAGCATGGCTGATCCTACCTCAGATAACCAAAACATGACGCTTAACCGTGGTATCAAATTCCCCGTCTCGGATGAAATGATCGCTTACGCCCCTTGTACTTGGGAAATCAGAGTTTCAAACATGGCGAATCGGATTCCTTCCAAGATCACTGAGATCATGTGTATTGAAAGAGGCGCTCCTTGTGCTGACAGTAGCACTTTCAAGGTACAAATTACATTAAACTTAAACACCCTTTAAAAGTACTGCCAGAGGCCGCCAAGGTCCAAGTTGCGAGTTGTTATGGGGTACATGGGCCATTATGGGTCAAACCTTGTCACACGAAATGATTAAGAAAGATGTACAAAGGACATCTATAATGGTATACCACAAATTGCATTAATTATCTCATTCATTCTGTTGCAGTGTGAACAAATGACGTCCCATTCAGAGGTAGCTTACACTCGAACCAACCCGGCCAATTCCACAGAAATTGTAGCTTTGAAGCGCACAATCATGCTAAATATCGGATGTGGATGTGTTCAAAAAGTACCCAGAAGGTTTTCGCAATATAGCTCAATTTTCCAGAGCGAAAAATAGTCGCAATTCAACCAACATGACTAAAAAGAAATTCGGACAAATCACGATAAAAATTCAATCAGATGAATCAGAAGAATGGATGATAAGACATGAAACTCCCCCATGTTTGTGATCTAAAGAAAAATAAACGACACATTATTTTTAATTCTGCAATTAACATATGTTGTTGGTCATGGTCTGTATATGTACCTCTAAGTAAAGTAGGCCAGACTATTGCAGAGCACCGCTCAAATTGGGGAGTGCAGGCGCGAGCACCGCTCTTAAAAAAGGCAAAGCGCTCCTAGGTATATTGGCCGCAAAGCTGCCATTTGGTAATTTTGAGCAAAAATAATTGTCCATTTTTTCGGAACAAACTTTTTTTTGAGAGCGGAAAACGAGCGGCGCTCCTAATACTGAGTAAGAGCGCAAGCGG